>JAYMTB010000131.1:0-18150 GCA_036897585.1 Francoa sonchifolia | reverse complement strand
ATGATGATGATGATGATGATGATGATGATGATGATGATGATGATGATGATGATGATGATGATGATAAAGAAGTCAAACAGAATTATTTTAAATTTTAATTATTAACATGTGAATATAGTCACTTCAAAAAATTATACTTTATAAATGGTGTATGTGTATCACATAAAAATCTACATTTTTTTTATGTTTAATATATAGTGGTAAAGATGCAAGTCATATAATCTATGTGCACAAAAAATTCCACCACTACACTACTATATTCTGCAATTTGAACTGACGGGGAGAAGAGTAATAGCAATTGTGTCAAAGGAAATATGGTAACACTCCGATTAAAAAAAAGGGAATCTTTAATATGGTTTAAATGGGGCAAAAAGACAAGGAATAGTGAATTTGAATTCATATTTTGGTTTGCATAACTATGGTATTGAATTGTATATTCAGCAGAGGAATAGTTTGAATGACCAAATTTATGTTTACCTGCTGCTATGAGAGCTAAAATTTGCAGTCTCCAGTTCTACTTCACTCATTCATGTATAGTATTTAGGACCCATTTGGTTATTTGAATTCTTGACCATTAAATTACAATAGCATGACCAAAAGACGAAGAACATCGTTGGACAATTAGATGCTTCTCGAATTAAGAATGAATTGGAGAAGCTTATAAATGAGGCTGGTGAACACAGCAACTTAATTAATTTCCTTGGTAAATATTATCATTCACTAAGTAGACGCTTCTCTTCCTCCTCAAGCCTTGTTAACCATTTTAGTCCAAGATCACATCCTGCTTTTGCTGCAATACAAAACTGTTCTTTAGCCATCTCTACTGGATTAATCACGGGGCCTTCATTGTTGTTTCTTGCTTTTTTCGCAGCAGCACCTCTTTTCAAATTGAATTTGGTTAGTGACTCTGGGATTTGAACACCTGAGAAATGCCAATTGGAGGGTGATTCAACCAAAAATGGAGGAACTAATTATAGACAGTGCAAGTAGCAAAATTTCATTAGGCCTGTCTAAAAAATCTCGAAGGGATGAGAGAGCATAAAAGGAATCGACTGTGTCAATCTAAGCAGGATTCGATCATTGTAGATTGTCCTGCCGATGTCCATCCAAATTAATATCTTGAAAGTACCTGTGTCAAATTTGGAAGAAAAGCACAGTAAGGTTGCAAAGCTAACCTTGAAGAAGCAGTGATCCATATGCTATAGCTGCACCAGCATGTCCCTGCATGCACATGAAGAGTAGGTGTAAGAGTGAAGTAAATGCAATAACTTTAGCCTTTTATTTTCAGCTTAACAGGTGCGCAATTTTCTAATCTGCATTTCTCACTCTTTAAACACAGAAGTCTAACAATTGGTCAATCCCTCAGGCAAGATATATATTAAATCTATACTGTTCAACTGCAGAACGAATTTTGCAAAACTTAATTGCATCCAAATTATAGAACTATATAATCCTAGAAGAATGATTTGTTAAATCAATTTTAAGTTTCAGAACAATGCTGTGGACTAATAAGATGTTTGCAGCCGTATGGATAATCCCAATGTAATGATAACTAAGTGACATTAATATCCATGAACAACTTCTATTACCTTCTCCGATGCCCTGTGGAAACACCATAATGCTGAGGCAACGTCTTTCTTCACACAATCCCCAGTTAGATACACAGAACCCAGAAGGTAAAGAGCACCTGGATGCAACTAGATCATAGAAAGATCCAGTAAGATATAGAGAAATTATTCAACAATATTTGAGTCTCCTCTATCAAGCATATTACCTGGTCAACAGCCTTCTCCAAGTAATAGAAAGCTTGTTGGTCTGATTGGACGTATTTATTCTATTCAAAAACAAAAAATAACATTATATAAGAAATACCACAAGAAAAATTATAAATAATTTTGCTAGGAGGATTAACTCATGTCAATTACGCACAACATAATTGACCTTAATAGAGTAACCGACAGTAAAACATTGATAAATTGATGCTTGTATGTATCTCCTAAAAACTAAATCATTGCATGCCAAACACTATTGAAAAAAGATAGATAGATATCAATATACACAGTACCAATTATCTCAATCTTTTAGAAGATCTTAAGAATATTGAGATACATGTGCTCTTATAGACAATTGTCCTAACCTCTACTCTTAGCCGGCAACCTAGTTCATATTGTGCCTCTGGATCGCCCATATCTGCGGCTTCAACTAACAAAGCAGCGCCTCTGTAATGATCAAACAAGTAAAACAGTATGACATGGAGCAAATTAGAATATGACGATAAATGACAAAAAAAACTATATATAATCTGCATAGAACTCCCATGTTTTATTAGAGGGGCAAATAATCTGCATAAAATTTTATGACTACGCAGACCAACATGACCAATAATACATGAATTCAGAAATTATGTCTTGAATGGAGACCCTCATCTTAGGAATAAAACTGTATTGTGAAGAAAATAGTCGCTCATAAAACTAAAACTCACTTACATAGCTTTGCATGCCCCTGGAACATGATACTTCAGATGCAACTTGGACAACCAATATCTAGCATGGGTATTTGAGTTGTCAGCTTCAAGGACCAATTCAAAGTTTTCTTTTGCTGTCTGGTATAAAATTCGGGAAAAAAAGTACAAACAAAATAATTTATCCGGTTACACAAGTGAGATTCACGAAAAAGTAAAATCAAACTGCATCAAATGATCAAGCTGAATGTAACGAAGTATAATCATATGTAAAAGAGTAATCATACAATTCAATCTTTCATATACTTCCTCCTCGTTAATCAAACCTAACACATAACTTGAAATGCTCAATTCCTACTGGCACTACTGCAAAACTTTCCAATTCTTCAATCACTCTCCTCGAACTCTATGAACACATTCCAAATTTCAATTGGCTTCCATTTTATTTCAAACATCACATCACAACACCACCTAATTTAAAGTTTTTTGCCTTCCAAAATACCAAGTAATGACCCAATGTAATATAGAAAACATCAAATTATTCTTTCATCTTCAATTTTAATTACTACGTTTTTTCTCATTAACCAACAAAAAATGTAAGAAGAATACAACAACTAGATAGAAACTTATACCCTAAGAAGAGGAATGAGACGACGATCATTAAGTTCACAGTAATCAATAACTCTATCAACTTCCTTCAAAGCACTCCATCCTTTTGCTATAAACTCCATTGCTTTCTTATTCCTATCATGCAACCCTCTCTGCAAATTAACAAAAATTTTAAAACAAACCAATGCACTTCTTCGAGACTAAAAGGAATATAGATAATTGAAAACAATATCACCATACCTGTTGATTGAATCGAAGAAAACGAACAGTATCACCTCTTGAAGTGACCTTCGTGAAGATCGGTCGCAGCATCTTCTCCCTGTGTCCTCGGTCCCTGCAATATACGCCATGTCGTATCAGTGTGTGAATTGAAAATTACGAATAGCAACGGTGCGGATTGTTGGATAGTTGAAGCTCAATCCCCGTTGAGAGGGCGAAAGTCACAGAAATCTTCAGGATACCTAGTCTAGAAGACGAAGGTTATAAAACTCCAGCGGCAGCCATGGACGGAGGACGAGCAGGCGATGGGCGATGCAGAGAGTTGTGCGAGCCATCTGTTCCCAACCCGAATGAAATTCGGGCCACATTTTCAGGACCGACTGTTTTAAGCGGGTATGTTAGACTTCGGGTCGGATATCCGGAATGGCCCCCCATATTAAATTTAATATTTAATTGAATTAGATAATTAAGGAAATTATAATGTGAAATTGAATTTTCAAACTTTGAATCCAAATTTTTGGTATTTTTTTCATTTGCGTGTTTAAGTATTTTAAAACTGTTTGATTTGATGGTCCAAAAATAATAAAAGAGGAACAAATTATCTTTGCTTCCAATAAACAATTAAAAAAAATAGAATTATAACAATAAAATAATTGTAAATAAAATTATAATATAAGATTTTTAACGTATAAATCTTGATATATAATTATTTATTAATTGAGATTTAGTCAAAATTAATAAATAAATTTAAAACATTAAAAAATTTAATCCTTGAAATTAAGTGGTAATTTAATTAAGTATTATTATGGATCAATATATAGATTATATGTAGCAGGAAATTCCGGCGAGATCTCCCAAAGTTTTGCATTTGAAATAGTATTGAAGGAATGGGCGCAGTGAAGAGAATCTGGAACGCCATGGAAGTTGTTGGAGAGGAAGTTAAAGACGTTAATGGCAGCTCACAGATCATCAAATCCTCGCCTCTCACCGTCGATACATCTCTTTCTCTTGCTGACATGTCTCCTCGCATTATGTTCGTTTCGATTTGTTTCTTTTAGTTTGTTGTGTTTTTGGATTTCGATTTGTTGATTCGGTTATTGGTTTATGAGTTAGGGTTTTGTATTTTCCGGTTTGTGGATGAGAAAGCGTGGGAAACGAGGAATTTGAATGATTGGATCTTGATTCTCATTCTTTTGTTCTTTTCGGCTGATGTTAATGAAACGAGCTTGAATAGTTGATGTTCATAAAAGGTTTAAGCGATTGGATTTGTTTTGCAGAGAGTTGTGCAAGGATTTGTTCCACAAATGGTCGAAATTGGACGCGTCTCGCTTCTCTGTTGAGACTGTATCTGGTGGCATCACAAATTTATGTGAGTATCTGCTTTCATATTTTTGGCCTAGAATATGCTTTGAAACTGTGTTCTTGCTAATTTGTGTGCTTTGATTCCTTTGACACCATATTTTGATGTTAATTCATCCAGTGCTGAAGGTTTCAGTGAAGGAAGAAGATGGCAGTAATGTGTCCATAACAGTCAGATTGTATGGCCCCAACACCGAGTATGTTATTAATCGTGAGCGGGAATTGATGGTTAGTTCATTAATCTTTTGAAAGGCTAATTCTAACTTAGATTACCTTTTCATACACAATCAAGATATTTTCGATCCCATGTTCTGCTTGGTAATTGCTTCAACTTCTTATGCGTAGGCCATCAAATATCTCTCAGCTGCAGGATTTGGTGCAAAGTTGCTTGGTGTTTTTGGAAATGGCATGGTGCAAGCTTTCATTTATGCACGTACTCTAGTTCCATCAGGTAAAAACTAGAAAGATCATACGTCAGAGTAGGGGTAGTAATTTCACCTTTGGAATGTGTTACAAGAACTAATATGCTTTAGATCTGGGTGATGGTTTTTTGTGACACGGTGACATGTATATTATTATCAGTGACACTCTGCTGCACGATTTATTAATTTATTTAACGAAGCCTGTAGTTTCAAAGGTTAATTTCAGAAAGAATCCATATTGTGGTAGCATTGTACAGAGTTTTAGTAGAAACAAACTTATATATCACAATGTGTTCAATTAGAAACTGATGTACTGCTATAAACCTACACTGTGTTCTAAATTGAAAGACTTATAATTTTTAATATGTTTGGTGACCTTAGCCTGTGCAATGACATATTCTTTTTATTTTATTCATTTTTGGCTTTGGCAGACATGAGAATTCCAAAGCTGGCAGCTGAAATTGCCAAGCAACTACATAAATTTCATCAAGTGGAGATTCCAGGTTCTAAAGAACCTCAATTATGGAATGATGTTTTCAGGTTCTTTGAAAAAGGTCTGTCTTCATTTGATGATTAGTATTCAGTGTTTCCTACTCATCTTAGGTTTTTTACTGTTGAAAGAAATGTAAATCTGTCTGTCTCAAGTTCCAGCAGTTTAAATGTTTAGTCTGTTAACGAAACGAATACATCTTATTTTCCTCATGTTTGGGTTCCTGCTTTTCATGCAGCATCTATTCTTGAATTTGATGATAGTGAGAAGAAGAAGAAGTATGAGACGATATCATTTCAAACAGTTCATAAAGAAGTGGCTGAGCTCAAGGTAGTACTTTTTTTCTGCGTAGTTTTTTGCTTGGGATACTGTTTTGTTGGCCAATGGCTATCATTCTGCACTAGTTTTTAGCTGTCAAGATTAGAAAAAAACCATGCAGCTGTCCCTGAGTCTAACATTCTCTTGGAGGTTTTGTAACCTACCATCTTTAGTGGATCATGCTAATTAATCATAATAATCTGAATTGTAGATAAATCTTTCATGGGCCAAATGTTAAATTGGCACTGACAAAACCAACATTTAAAGGAGTTTGTTTTGTTGTTGTTTGACATCATAACCCGTGCCTTCGTTGGCTTGTGCATGATATTGGAAATATAAAAACTAATCATGTGATGGCTGGTGTTCTTTGGAAGCACAAATACATCGTATTATTTTATCTGCAATCCATATATATGTGATGGTAATCATTTACAGACAGGAGCCTAATTTGATTCCATATTGGTGTTATCAAGAAGGACAATCGAGTAGGCACAACATGTACACAGATTCATAATCCAGTTTCCTTAGAAAAAATTCCCTTGTGTTTCTTCGATTGAACACAACATTTTTTCATTTTATCTTCAATCCATATATATCATATACAGACAGGAGCCTAATTTGATACCATTGGTGTTATCAAGAAGGACGATCGAGTAGGCACTGCATGTGCACAGATTTATTGTTCAGTTTCCTTAAAAAAATTGTGTGTATCTCTGATGGAATAGGAATTAACATGCCTTCTTAAGGCTCCAGTGGTGTTTGCTCACAATGATTTACTTTCTGGGAATCTGATGCTCAATGATGAGGAAGGTACGAATGATCTTTGATTTTTGGAACATTCACTTTTTTCAATTCCTTTTGTATATACTTTTACTGATGATGGGGTCAAAACATGAAACATATTGTATTTTGAATGAATTTAATACCAAAACTTCCCTTGAGGTCTTTATTATGGTTCCCTTTATATTACCTAACAGCCATATATTGAATCACTGACATGAGATAATATCCACTATAATACGGTTATGACAAGTAATATTCTTTGGATGTGACCACTAATCATACTGAAATTTGACGTGGATGTGAACTTGTTTGACATGGATATTTAGGGAGGAAAAACATAATAGATCAATATCTTCTGGTTAGCTGATATAGTTTTCTCTTCCCTCTTATTTACCCGATTATTTATTTGTTGAATGTCCAGAGAAGCTCTACTTAATTGATTTTGAGTATGGATCATACAACTACAGAGGTTTTGATATTGGAAATCACTTCAATGAATATGCAGGCTATGATTGTGACTACAGCTTGTATGTATTCTATTTTATGGTAGAAATTTCCTGTTTACTGTTTTAATGGTGTATATAGATTACCTTTTGTTGATTGTTGAACATGGTGGTGTTGTAGATACCCGAGCAAGGATGAACAATATCATTTCTTCAGACACTATTTACAACCTGAAAAACCACAAGAGGTATGCAAGGATGGAAACTTGGTTGTAATTACAAATTTGAAATACTCTAACAAAAGACATTTGTAGTCTGGATTCAAAATGACTATTACTTTAACTCATAAAATCATAGCAATGTGCATGTCAATTCTGGCAATAGGAATCGCGAGCTACAAAGCTAACATGATATGATAGATATATCAATACATGGCCACTCGTGGGGGGGGATCTTTACTTCCCATGATTTGTATGTTGTAGTCTGCAACACTTTACCACTAAGCTTCATTATTTCTTGGTGAAAGGTTTCTGACAGAGATCTTGAAACTCTCTATGTTGAGGCAACTGCGTTCATGTTAGCTTCACACTTGTATTGGGCTCTATGGGCATTGATCCAGGTATTACTATTCCCCTGTGCCCAAAAAACTTCAACATTTGTCTATAGTTAGTTCATCACCATCTATTATTTGCAGGCAAAGATGTCTCCAATTGATTTTGATTATCTTGGTTACTTTTTCCTTCGATACTATGAATACAAAAAACAGAAAGAAATGGGGCTCGCACTGTTACGCTCTTATCTCTCACGATCCGAGATTTGAGTCATCATATGGTTAGGCAGTCTTATGTACGGTTGTTAGTTTTCATGGACAACTTGTGTCCTTTGGTTAGCATTCTTGTCAAATATTCATTTTTAGCCAGCAACATAATAGGAAAAAGTTTAGAGGAACTACGAAGGAATAAGTGGGAATGCGCGGCTGCACTTGATATTCTCTTGTATCAAATACTTTCTGCATCGAACTAAGAGGAATGAAAGGGTACCTGAGCATTCTATTGTATTTCTAATACTTTCTCTATGTGATTGAATTGTATTATCTTTTTATATTCTTTCATGTAACATTCATGTTTGACAATTTTCCTTACACGCAATGTATTCATTTTCCCTCGACTTCATATTGTTTCCACGTACTTTCATAGCTTAAAAGTGATAATGGTGAAATCTTTTCTGATTGAATTTACACTTATTTGCATTTCGTAACCCGGGTTTGCGGTGAAATCATATCAAAACTATTTTCCATTATATAAACTAAGTTATACAATCTTGAGCCACATAGTTTTGCGACACTGAATCACGAGCTCTGAAATTCATAATAACATATATACTAGACAAAAAGAAGAATGAAAAATGTCGAACATAAATGACCAACTTGACCTATCCATGCTAAACAAATGCTGCATAAGCTTGATGATAGTTGCATAATCATAACGAAAAATGGGTCAATTATGGGCATCTCAAGTTCCGACACATAATAACTGTGTATAGCAAAATATCGGAACGAAATGGACCTACCACAAAGGACTCGTATGCATCACCACCTCTATTTACTCGAGCTATATTTTCTATGTTTCTAAGTTTGAAGAACCTGGCAGTGAACAATGTGATTTTTCAGGCGATTCCTGCCAGCAATGCTTGACCACAGATTTGTGACCATCGTCCTAAATTGCCCTTTCCCGCCTATAGTTTCCCATAAATGTTCAGCACTCGTCCCTCTGAGGTCTTCGGATCTTGAAACATCGACGAGAGAAATGCTCATATTATTCCGGATGATGCACAATTTCCCATTAAGTGGAGTGAGGGCAGCTGCTTCTAAAGCTCGTGAATTCCCCAAATGCATCTTACTGTCAATATGTTTGCTCCACGAATCCGTCACTTCATCATAAACCCTAAGTTTACATCCATCTTTACAGTCTAATGCATAAAGGTGACCATTTAGGGAGGTACTCGGATTCCTCCAGCCCGTAACCATGCCATTATAAACAGGGTACCAACAGTCCTCTTCTGGTTCGTAGACCTCACTCAGAACCTGTCGATGGGACCCAAGTCCCTTTAAGTACCATTTACCTTCATAAACTACGCCGATAAATGGCACCATTCCTGTGCTCATATCTGATATAAACGACCATCTATTCTTGTTAGGATCATAGACTTCAGCTGACCTTAAGGACCGATGTGCCCCCTCATTCTCCCCACCGGCTACGTACAAACAATTGTTTATGACACACGAACCAAAGAAATGCCGACGACGAAGCATATCTGGGGCCCTATGCCATTTATTAGTTCTGGCACTATAGAAAATGACTCGTCTCATTGATCCCTTTAAAGGGTCTTTGCCACCAAACAAGTATAGGTGACAGCCACTGAGAACAGCACAACCAAAACCAAGGGCTTCGGTATATTCCTTGGGGACAGGAGGAAGGGGCTGCCAAAGCTGGTATATAGGGTCAAAGGCATGCCATGATACTTTCCCATCTTTGTCTCTCTTAATAACATATATCCACTCTTCTACAATTCCAATGTTCTTCCGAAGTGAATAAAAGAAGTTACCTGCCAAAAGTCGGTACCACTTTTTGCATACTAGCCGGAGATTACGGTGCTCGACCCTTGGAACACGGATTAGACAAGCAATAGCAAGATCATCTGGGAGTCCTGGAAGAAGAGGGGATTGATTTCGGGTCCTGTCACCCCGTGCTGGTTTGCTTCTAGTTGGATGAATGGATGGTTTAATAGAAGGCTGAAGACAAAGCTTGGTCCCAGGAACATACCTTTTTGCCCCGACAACAGTTTTCAGGCCTGCATCTACTCTACATAAACATGCTGTTGTATCAACCTGCAAATATACAAATGTATAATAACTAATAACATTCTTTCTAGCTAGTTTTATATTGCAAAACAGAAACTCAATGCGGCTGGGAACATACATTATCAAAGACAAACTACATTATCAAGTTACTCTATCTCATTAGAGTTTTGTTTCTAGTTAGCGTAATCACCAAAATAGAAAATGAAATTAGTCCTACTGTCCAATGCGAATGGTGAGTAGTCACTTATATTGATTCTGATGTTCAACCTTCCTTTTGAACATCTTCAGTTTGACACTGAACCTTTACTTTCATTTATTTTTTCAGCAAAAAGTCGACTTTCGTTATAAAATGCATTGCATAAATTGCCAAACACAAGTAAAATCATCATCAACAAAGCACTCCAAAATCATATGTTCAAAAAACATAGCGGAAGCAGCTGACTGCTCATATTTTTAGGGAATTATCCACCAAGAATTCTCATATAGACTAACAAAAGAATTATACACATAATTCACTGCATTCAGGAAAAGGGAGCAATTGATGCTCCATTAGCTTCAATAACTAATAACTATATGAACTGAAAGAAGTTCAACAACATATATCCGAAGCCTCTACAACCGCAACATGAATCATTAGTTCCAATACATATGTACAATCAAAATTGAAGTCATATAATTAGCAGAAAAGATACCAGTGGAGGTTGAAGCATTCTGTCCATTTTTCCTCAGTTAAAGATTTGCAATCACCAAATTTCTCACAATCCCACCTTCAATAATCAAATTTATACTCAATTATAATAACCATAGACATACATCTCATCAACCCACGTCCAAAATTCCACCCCCCAAATCAAAACTCACAAGAAAAACCCTAATTTCCACAGCAACCCATCAAAACACATTATCTCAAAATCTCCGAAACCCAACTCAAAAATCAAAAACCCAAATCAGAAACACTCAAAACTCAACAATCAAGCCCTCCCTAAACAAAAATCAAAACACCCAAATCTCCGATTCTCAACAAAAACACAAATGCAAGACAGAGAGCACTAAAACAAGAGATTTAAGACCTTTTCACAAAATCCTCAGAGGAAATTAGGGCCCATAACGTCAAACCAAGCACAAGTGAGTATTAATTCCTCAGAAAGCCAAAAAAGAGAAGAAAAAAAAAAAGGCAAAACAGATGAAATTGAAATTGGAAGAAAGCAATTGTTTTTCCAAATGGGTAGTGAGAAAAAAGGGAGAAAATTTGAGGGTTTGATTATCTTTGAAGATTGAAGAAAAAATTGAGGTTAAAAGCCCAAAAAATGAGGCAAACACCCTTTACCATCATTGTGCTCCATTACAAAAAGAGTAAAAAGACTATTTCACAAAAATTCAAAATTTTATAAATATTGGTGGATCCCACTTTTCCATCAAAATCTAGTCATTTTGTGCAAAATTAGAATACTTTGAATAGTTGTATTTTGGATATAAAAAAATATATATATATATAGCTTGTTGTAAATATATTCTTTGCATTTAATTTTTTTTTTTTTTTTTCTTATGTAATGATACATTACATGTGTTTATTTTGGAAAAAGGTATTTTCATAGCATATTATATGTGAAAAACAAAATGAAATAATATATTATATTCTTGTAATGCATTGTTCAATGATGAAAATTTTCACTTTATTGAATAGTTATTTGTTTTAATTTTTAGTAAATTTCAATTTTTCTTTTAAGAAAAATATTAATTAAGAGTCTAAAAAAGTTTAGTCCATAATTACACTCTACATGTATCGTAACACTTTAATTCTAATATTTTTAGAAAATTTTAAAGTTTAACCTTATTTAAAAAAAAATTGTTTGGATACGCATTCTATACAAAATATCGAAGTTAGAAAGTAAATTGACATGCTAATGTAATTTAAGTGTTGCTATATTGTACATGGTTGAAAAATAATGATAAAAAATGAAAGAAAATGAGTTATTGATTTAATTACTATTATTATTATTTTTTAAATTCAGATAATCCACTCAAGCCAAAACAAAATGAGATCACCCATATGAATAATCTCAACAGTTCTTACAAAATTACAAAATAATTAGGCGAATCAATTAGTAAAATATTAAGTTAATTAACCATAGTATTTTTGAGTAATTAAATAATCCACCATGATATTGGAAAAATATTTTTTCCACCCATTTTACATCACTATATGCCTAACCATCTTGACTTGCAAAATTCATGATGCAAGTGATGGTAAAGAAAGATAAGCAAATGAATAATGTTAAAAATAATGCCTAATTTTGTCCTACTTTTAAAATATTAATTTGCACGAGATTAGAACTCTTTCAGTAGTGATTTAAAAATATGACTACCGAATTACAAAATAACAGTTTCAATCCAATTTCATACACGTAATTAAATTAACTAAAACTTATATTTTAGTAACATAATAATAAGTCAATTTTACTAAAGTAACACATTCTATCTTTCTTTATGCAAGTCTCCCATCTTCTAGATTATATTCAAATACCATGTTCAATAAATAGTATTTTTTATTTTTTTAGAAATAAGGTAGTTCGAATTGGTCATATTCTTTTACATCTTTAAAAAATTATATTTTTTCGGCGCCCCACTGTCTCAAAACATGTAGCTTATTTTTTAGGATTATAGTGAGAATTATAAGACTAAATAACTTTAGCTTTAGAAGTCCTTTCCCAACTTGGGGGACAAAACATGGTTGAGAAGCTTTATGGGTATGAAAATAAGTCACTCAAAGTGGGGTATTCACTTAAATTACTTTTCCATAAATTCATTTCACTTGACACACACATATTGGAGATATGAAATTCTAATATCTCGTGTGTCTCGTGATTATGTTCACTCATAAAAATACTTTTATCAATATTGATTTACGATATAGAGCGAATACAGTTAGACATAATGTTCATATTGAATTTGGTGTCTTTAACTTCATTTAACTCATGTTTCATATCATAATTCTCTTACGTTTTGCATAAGAGACTAAGAGATAAAATTCAAATTCTTAGAACAAGTACTATTTTGCTTCTCTACTTACAAAAGACAAATTTGAAAGTGATATGTTTAAATGGAGTAGACAATGTTAATAACTAATTTGAGATGTTCGGTTTTAGAATTGAGCAGAACTGGACTGAGAAAAACTGAGTCCCTTGTACCCTTACCAATTACGACCTTAAAGCTGGGAGCTCTTTCTTTCAACACGAACCTCATCTAATAATTCCCTCTATTAAAAATTACAAAATCTATGAATAATTAATTAAAAAATGAATTTGGTTTGCCTAGTCATAACATTATTCATCTTTATCTCAATTTTTTAAATAACCAAAAAGATTATTGTCTCAATTTTCAAATTTGAAGTACATTGATTGATTGTGCCAAAAATTCATTCCAGAAATGACACCAATGAATTTTTAGTATTATTGATGGAATAAATAATTTTTATAAAATTTTAATTAATTATATAAAATAAATTATAGTTATATTGCAATTCGGACCAAATTACACCTAATCATGCCTAATTTTCTCCCAACTAAAAGTGAAATTGGATACATATTTTGAAAAATTAGACCGAAACGAGTGAAAATAAAAAAATTTAATATTATATTTTAGATTCTAACGCATCCAAAATTATTTCAAACATAATAATATTTATGAGTCATGAAATTTAATGGTGACTTAAACATATTTTTGGTACTTAAATTATTGACCGATTTTTAAGTTAGTACCTAAACTTTGTTTGTTTTATTTGAGTACCTAAAAATTATTTATCAGAATCTATCTGACGTGGAATCTACGTGAAATAAAGCATGGCCTATCCAATTTGGTGATTATGCAAAGATGCAAAATGTAATTTCCTAATTAACTTTTTTCAGAAATTGCTATAAATGGCAAGAAAAATAGAGTTTGGAAAATATGTTGTTTGTAAAAAATGGGAGAAAATCCATTGAGATTGACATCATTAAATCACATATCAGTAGTGTGTAATTCAGTGGAAAAATCAATTGATTTTTATCAAAATGTTCTTGGTTTTTTTCCTATTAGAAGACCTGGTTCTTTTGATTTTGATGGGGCATGGTATGATTTTATTTCATTCAAATTGTGATTTTTGATGTTTGTTTTTCATGAATTTTTTCATTTTTGGTGGAGTTATAGGTTGTTTAATTATGGGATTGGTATTCATCTGTTGCAATCTGAAGATCCTCACAATATGCCTAAACTTAGGCCGATTAATCCTAAAGATAATCACATTTCTTTCCAGGTTTAATTCTCAACCACTACTCTTGTTCCATCATATTATGTTCTTGTCACTTCATCCATATATCAACGTTACTCATTCTAGTATCAACACATTTTGCGACTACCCGAGATGACAAAAACGGTTTTTGGGCAAAAATAGCCATTTTTTCAGAAAAAAATTTAAATACTACAGTTTTCTGAAAAATTATACTCAAATTACCCAACTTTTGCAAAATTATGATCTCTCGATTCTAAATTTTTATAATTTAGTTCTATTTAACTTGTAAAATAGGTATATGATCAAGGGAGCTCGACTAATTTACTCTTATAATATTTTAGGGTTTATTTGAGATTGATTTTATGTTTTTTTCTTTTCAAAATTCGAAAATGACTGTTCCGGAATCAATTTTTAACATAATCATAACATTGTTTTATAGGAGACTATGATTGTGTAAAATTTAAATAATTTATGCAGTGTGAGACTATGGAAACAGTGGAAAAAATGCTAAAGGAGATAAAGATAGAGTACATTAGGAGCAGGGTAGAGGAAGGTGGAATATCTGTAGATCAACTATTTTTCCATGATCCTGACGGTTCAATGATAGAAATTTGCAACTGTGATAATCTTCCCGTGATTCCTCTATCAGGAGAACCTATCAGATCCTGCCAACGATTCAGTTGTAATTTACAACAGCCACACCAGATTATTGCTCAACAGCCAATGAAAAAACAACAGTCTGTCACATGTTTGACTTCCGTGCACGTGGAAGAATTTCTTCCTTGTGCGTAAATGATAAGGTGTATGGCACCTCTATTTAGGTTCATGTTGTTGTTTGCAGTTCTATGGAGGGAAGAAGAACTGGTGGGTCAACTTTGTCGACTTTTTTTTAGTATTTTACTTTTTCCTTTTCTAAATTGTACTTATATATGTAAGCATTATAAATTTTTAATAAATAATTATTTTTTCGGACTATAAAAATTGGGATCATCTTCTTTTCACCTAAGTCACTCTACTTTTAAACATATACTATGTTCAAATAAGATATTAAACTGAAGTAATTGACACCCATAATTAACCCATAGCATAATCTAAAATAAATTCCATTAGACCCATATGTGGCTATGAGGCCCAAGAAATGAAGATGGGCTTGGGCCTCAATTGATGAAATGCAACATCCTTTTAGAAAAAGCCCATGGGCCCATCTTTACATGACCAATTTTGAAATGAGGGCCCACATATAATATAGCACAAATGTATGCAGGGGTATAGACAAACAACACAAGAATACATGAAGAGTTGACATTAAAGATTGGGGGCCTACATGCCCCAAATAATGGAGACTAACCCATTAAATGAAGGTTCTATTGCCACGTAAATGAAGAATAGGGAGTTGAGGATTGAAGGCCATAAAATGAAAATGAAGAATAGTTCTAGCAAATATAAATACAAAAGATAGATAAGGGACATTAGTACAAAAATACCTATCCATTCAATTGTCCTACAAATATGACATCCCCCCAACTTCTCATTTATTTTCTTAGACAATTTTTGTCACTGTATTTATTACTTTTTTTTTTTTTCATTACTAACAGTTCAGTCTAATTAGGGAGTTTATTAATTATTAATAAGATTAAAATTTTACAGTTATTTTGGATTATGTTTCACAGTATGCCAACTAACTAATATTATTACTTGGATGAACGATATAAGGAACAAAAAGGATGATTGCTCCTTTTTTAAGCAATTCGAAAATAATAATAATCTTTTTTTTATTCTCTTGGAAACCTATTAATTATAAATAATTTTAATGTAACAAAGATTAATATTTTACAAACATGTATAACTAAAAGTCAATCAAAATATGATTTTAACTTAATTTATTATAATTATTATGATTACTATAATAAGAAAACAAAACCTTGTTTGAGATATATTAGTGGAATTGTTCCAAAGGACAGCACATCACATAGTCATTAATTGCTGTTAATCAACTTAAGACACCTAATCTCTCATTAACAAATGCTTTGACTCATCGAACACCTTTTTTTCAATAATTATTTAGATTGACATCGAGAAATTCTAACTATGAGCAACTTGTTCAAAAGTTCGATAATTTTTCTCCCAAAATTTAACTCGGGTTGCGGATGCCTCCAATGACAAAATCTTTGGAAGTGCCTAAAAGGCACAATGTGACATTAGTAGGACTGTTTACTAGTCTATGAGTGTCCAATTAAAGAAATGATCAATACATATGAGATGTTACTATTCCAAATATTAAATTACCAAAATTGGGACCCATTTTGAAATATAACTATTGAAATGAAATTAATTTTGTTTTGGATCACCTTGTCACATACTCTATTCACATGATTCTAGTCATATACACATTTCAAGAACATGTATATTTCCATCCAATGTCAAGATCATTTCAAAAAGAGTAATTTGCCAACTAATCGGATTTTAGTATTTTGAGACAAGACTAATATTTAATTTTAACAGATTGTATGAAAAATATATTTGGTTTAAATATTTTGACACCATATTTAAATAGAAGGTGCCAAATAATAATTCAAATAATTGAGTTTATTAGGGTTTCTTAATCAAATAAATGACCAAGAAAATGAACCTTTTGTTTGGTAGCAAAATGGGAAAAATGCAAAGGGTCCAATAATGTTGGCCATCCACAAACAAAAACTATTGAAAAAAACATCCCCTCTCCTAAGATTAAATCACTTCACACCACAATAAATCAACCCCAAATTTGCATCAAAATCATCTTAATTATTAATCCTAACACATGGTTTGCTTCATTTTTAATAATTAATCAAACATTATTTTAATGGGTCTAATTTATTTTTCCAAGATTCCAAACACTTTCCAATCTCTATTATATAATTCAAAACCTACCCACAAAAATTTAAGGCCCCAGAAAGAAAAATGTCTACCAAAAAAGGGTTAGCATCATTTTATAAATCCGGCACCGGCAAAAACATGCGGGAAGAGGTTGTTACACCGGCTAAGAAACCCGTATCGCGTAATTGGTTAATGAGAAAATCATCATCAAAACCATGTCAAGAAATGGAGGAAAATGGGGGTGGCCGCGGTGAGTTGATTGAGTCAAGAAAATCGGTGTCACAATTGGAGAGTAATGTAAAATCAGTGGGTGGATTTTTACAAGTGAAAGTATTGGTGAGTGATATGCCTGGATTTATGCAAGTGCACGCTTTTAGATGTGCTAGAACAAGTTTTGATAATTTGGACAAGTTTAGCTCTAAACATGTTGCTTATAATCTTAAAAAGGTATGTTTTCATCCTATATTTTATCCACTTTTTTTACTCCTTATATCTTCCCACTCTCGTTAAATTTACTTCTGTTTATCTGTGATTTTAGGTTCTCAAATTCACCGCTATCAAACCTAGCCTTGGATTGGATTATATCCGATAAATTTGACTATTTCAAAAAATCACAAATTTGGGTTAACCACGATAGATCTGATATATTTTTCGTTGTTTCAGAATTAAATCCAGTATGATTGAGAATCAAATTACTTTTTTGGATTAGGGTTAGTTTGATCGAGAATTAGGGTTTACTAGAAAAGAATAATTTGGTGATGTGATTTTGTTGGTTTGGAAGTGCTTTTTGGAATTTGGAAGGGAATTTGATGAAGGGAACTAGACATAATAAAGAAGGACAATTGATGATTATAAGTATGTTTATGTTCTCTCTTTTCATTTTCAATAAGTAAGTATAAGAATTAACCATTTTTTCTAAAAGAAAAAATGGGACCCAAAAACAGAAAATCTAATTAGAAAATTTGGATTTTGGATCATGGATTCAAACACCCCATGTGTCCATTGCCAACAAAATCTATAATCATTTTATTAATAAATAAATAAATAAATTATTTATTCAATT
>JAYMTB010000130.1:0-18157 GCA_036897585.1 Francoa sonchifolia | reverse complement strand
CTATGTCAGTTTGTTCTGGGTATAATGTGGAAAAGGCATTCTTTCTTATTCATCCCCAGAAGAATGTGACTTCAAGTTTAAGCCATCCCTTATTTGGAGTATTTGGATCATGATAATCCTGCAACCGCAGCTCCATAAAGAGTACCATTTTGGAAAGTGGAGATTTTGTTCCCTCGCTGGATTATGTGTGTAACGAGTTAATCAAAAAACTTATAATTTCTCTCAATCGTTTGTTTCGGCTAAAAGTCTTAGAGTTGATTCTTACTGTGTCTTAATGATATTGTACTTGTGGTATTAAGGTTGTTGAGGCGAAAGGGTGATTTTCTTGTCTGCTTATTGATATTGAGTTCTTTTGTGATATTTGACTTTTATAGATATTCTGGTCATATGTTGAATAGGTTATGGAAACTCCGCCAGGTACAAGTGGGGCAAACAAGAGATTAAAACCAGGTCCAATCAGGGAAGCCAAAAGATCAAAATTCCAGTTCCCTCCAAGGAAACCCCACATACTGATTGGTTGTTGTGGTTGTGAAGCAGCTATAAATTTTGTAAGCTTGTGTCAAAGTTTTACTCCCTTTGCGGATGTGAAAGTAGTAGTGACAGAGGGGTCTTTACCTTTCTGTAATTTAGAAACGCTTCGTGTAGAGGTGGAAACTTTCCGTGATAAAGATGAATGGGTATATTGGAAAGGACTAGGTGATACCGTGCTTCACATTGGGCTCAGCCAGTGGGCTGATGTCTTGCTCATTGCCCCATTGTCTGCAAACACGCTTGCGAAGGTACTAATGATTGTATATCTTTTGTGTTCATTCCATTTTGTTCTTCCATGTTTGACCTATGTCTTATACCGCAGATAGTTGGGGGATTATGTGACAATTTGCTGACCTGCATTGTTCGAGCATGGGACTTCAAAAAACCAACGTACATTGCGCCAACCATGAACTACCATATGTGGAAAAATCATTTCACCCAAGTGCATCTTGCAAAATTGGAGAGTTGGGGAGCTAGTCTTCTCCGGCCTGTATTTCACGTACCTGATAATGCAATCCAACCTGCTCTGATGGTCGACATTCCCTTCATCAATCAGACAATAAAGGCTGTCCTGTTTCCGGATAGACGAAGCCAAGATAGGGACACAGTTTTGCCTATGGAGTCATAATACTGTTGTAGCAAGAACCGATCGAGTTGGTAATGCATGATGCGTCATAGGTAGTCAGAGTATATCTAACTAACTGTACGTAGAAAAATACTAGTTGATACGGAAACAATATAAACTTCGTTACATTGTAAATACTCCTTTTGCTAATTGTAAAGCATTTACCATTTACTATATGAAAACACCATACAAACATACGATTGATCTGGAAACATACCATTCTCTGTTTCCCTTTTCCTGTCTTATTCTCGTGTGTCTCGATAATATGATTAATCCAAATTGCTAAAAGTTTAAAGATTATAATTATTTTGAATGACAAACTATTTTCTCCTTAAAATAAAAAAATATATATATTATATTTGAATCGATACAATTTGAAGGACAAAAACAATATTAAAATTAGTACCACTAGGGCACAAAAAAGTATTAGATTGATCATCCAGAGGATAAGTAAAAGCATTTGGGCATTTTTCTTTAAAAAACTTGGAATAATTTCTTGCTTCACATTTCCCAGAAGTGCAGCAAAATTGTGCATTCTTGAAAACCGTACAAGGATTATTACATCCACCAGGATTTCTCAATTCCGTCGGACAAATTCCGTTGATATCCGCCGCACATTTCACCGATTTATTACATTCAGGCGATATCGAACCGATTTCCATCGGAAGGTTGAATCCATCGACTAAAGAAATATCGAATGCATTAAAATTACCGAAGGTGAATTCGGCTAGGGTTAAAGGTGGAGATCCGCCGGATTTACAGAGGAGATTGCCGTCACAATCGCCGGATTCGCATTTGCTGAAGCCGTCGCGGTTGAAATTGCAGTTGGTTCGCGCCCAGATTTTGCCGGTTGTGACGTTGTTGAAGGTTGTGAGCCAGGTTTCGGATGGTTCGAGTTGTGTGCCACCGGATGGGATGGAAGCCGGCCAGATTGTGAAGGGGCAATTGTTTTGGATTCGGAAATTGACGGAGAGGATTATGGGGAAGGAATTGAATAGGATTGTGAGGAGGAAGGAGGAGATTGAGAGGATTTTTGTGGAATTCATTTGTGTTTGTGATCAAGTTTGATGGAATTTGGATGAATATGAAGTACTTTGGCTGTTTGACTTGAAGTCAACTCTACCACGAAAAAGTACCGATACAAAGAAATCTATGATTTCAGAGCCGTATATCATATTTTTCAAGTTCTGAGTTGAAAATCCGAATAAATGTGATCTTGCGCTAGTGTTCACGTATTAAATTGATGGTGCGCAAATATGATCGCAATCTTAAATTTTAGTAACATGGGCACCTAGGCGTCAGGGTTCAGTCCCTCGTCTCTTTGTGGGGCTGAGGTTGGGCGCCTAGGCACCACCCATTTAGTCCCTAGCTTCCTTCGGGTGTTTGTGGCTTCGTGATTTTTTTCTATGCATCGATTTTTTTTTGTTTTTCTATCGAATTAAACTATTTTTGCGCGGTTATCAACATTTATTCGATTCTACTCATTTTCATGACGAAAACTATACGTTTATCTTATGATCTGACACAAATTAACAAAAATCAACGTAAAATACATCAAATCCCGAAATATAGCAATCAAAATAAACACGAAAAAGTACGTAAAATCAATACATTTAATACATTTATGCTCATTATCATAAATCCGTTAAATAAGTTTTTTAACCTTGACAATAAATTTAAATTGATTTTGAAAATGAGAATCAAATAAAATTGAACTTGGACCGGGTATTTATATAAGCCCATATAATGTAAGTCCGGCCCAATAGGACCAACCATTTGAAGCCCAGTTCAATTTTGCAATAAATGGCGCGATAGATATTTGACGTTCAAAAACTAACAGCCTGTAATTCATTACTGTTTTGAGAGTCCTTTCAGTTGTCGCCGGAAATGGCGAAGAAGCGGGAGGTGCCGGAGGTTCTATGGAGACTATTCCGACACCGAGCTCGCACATTAGCTCAAGCGATACTGTCCTTAGTTTCTTTGGTTACGGAGTGCCGGTGCAAGCAGCGGCGTTGCTTATTCTGCAGCGGCGGTGATGCTATGGGATTTCTCCTCAGATCCGATGATCCTTGCGATTACCGGAAGCTTCTAACGCAGTGTTTTGTGGTTGTAGATCATGATTCGCCTCCTATGTGTGTTTTCTTTCATCGCTCTCGCTGGTCTCAGCATCAGGTTCTTCACTGTATACATGATTATTTATCTGTCAATATATGCCATTTTATTCGCCTGCGCTTTTTGAAATTATCTACATTGTCAGAATAGGCTGAGTACAAATTGCTTTTGTTTTAGAAAGCATTGTTCGAAAATTAGGGCAAACCAACTAACTTAAGGAAATGTTGGAATGGAATGGATTAGGACATGTATATTCGGTAGCATATGTGTGGATATGGTGTCATAGACACGGATGGAACTCTCACTTAAAATATGATCCAGGACACTATGATTGGAGAGCATTTTGGGTAACCAAACAGAAGGAGGTTGTTATGAGTGAGGCACTTTTTCGAGTTTAATCTAGTTAAGGTGCTTTTGATTGATTTGTTTGAACTATTAAGGGTGTACTGAATTATTCTGTAGGGGTATTTTCTAGATTTTGATAGATAAAATTACATGCCTAATATTAAACGAATTACTTCTTACATCTTCAGATTGTGCAGAGGACTATTGAAAACTTGAGGTGTGAGGAAACCAGTTCTTCCAATGTGATATTCAGTTGTTACAATAAGGCAAGTGTAGTCTTCTTGTGCAAATTATGTACTAATGTTGTTTTTGTTGGAGCATTAAATCCCACATTACTTTGAAACAGTGCGTAGTTGTATCCACTTCCCATCAATAGTGTCTTCCCATCAATAGTTTCTTTCCTTTTGTTTTGGGTTGAATTCTGGCATTGAACATGCCCCATACTTTTACTTTTATGATTTAAACTTGCATATTATTATTGTAAAAAATGCTTTGATTATATTTCGTAAATTGGTGCTACCTATTTGCTTGTTTCACTAATCAGAAATCTACATCTATATTGTACAGTGTAATCAATCAAGCCACAATTATGAGCTTCTAACCTGTTCGGCATGGTGTCTTCTTTTAGAGAGGGTATGTCAAAAGTTTCTACCTGTTAGTTTCTTCAGCTAATATGAAATTATTGTATTTTGCTGGTATAACTTTTGTTATTAATTGCAGGTTGGGGACAATGTCATGGTATATCTACTGAAGCATACATCAATTTTTTTACCACTTCCTCGTAAGAAACACCATCAGGTTGCAGGTCCTCCTATCAGTGATTTATGCCTAAATATGCGAAATCATACTTCGGAAGCTTTGAGTAAGCATCCTTCAGTCATCTTTAGTAGGTAACTAATGGTTAAAAATATCAGATCTTTAAATGTTTTACAAACATGTTTGTAGCAGACTTGCAGTATATTTCTTATGATTTTCCATAGAAAAGGTGATATACAATTAAACTCTCCTTTTGTTTTGGCAAGGGCACCATGAAACTTTGAAAGAAATATCTTGTTCTTGGTTTTATATGTGATATTAATATTTTGTGATCTACCCAACCAGCTTGTTTGTTGAACCAACACCATATTGGGCCACAGTTAATCTAACTCAACTCCTGATTGTTCCTTGAGATATTAATTTAGTAAGCACTTCTACCATAAAAACTGGAAGAAGACTTTTCATATTGTTCACACAGTTGGGTTCAATACCTTCCAATGTCTCACTCTACGATTTGTTTTTTATGGTCATTTGCATCATAACACTTCCAAGATAGGTAGGGTTCAATACTATGGGATTAAGTTGTTAAAGATCTTTACAGGATCCCAACAATCGTCGGATGGAAATGAAGTTTCTAAGTCAACAGCAGAGAGGCAGCAACATAGTAGTTCTTCCTGTGTCACTGATCCCTTGGATTTTGTTACTGGTGTTAGCCATAATGGTAGAAAAAATTCAAGACAAATTAACAGACACTGCTGGAAAAGGTGTAGTCAAGTATATTTTTCTGAGGCAGCTACATCAACATCTGGACCTGGTACTGTCGATAACCAAGAACATTCAATTGGGGATAACCAGAATTCTGCTCAGATTACAACAAAGCTCAAAAAGCGTTTAAGACCATTTCGTTGGCAGCGCTGCAGAAAACGCAGGCATTTAAATTTTGAAGACAATGGTGTTAAGAGCCCTTCGACAACACTCTGTGTCGATAAAGATAGCTTACCTGGTAGTGTTCATTGTAACTCTGAGACCAGCTTAAGTTGTCACCAGGAAAAGGTGATTTCCTATGAAAAATCCCACGACTTTTGAACCCAACTTTAAATTAATAATGCATTCTTACTAATTCTTTAATGAAAATACATGTGAATGCATTAGAGAGATCAACTCTTGATTCCAAGAACAACAGTACGGAATGTTTTACTTTTCAAAAATAAGCTTAATTACTTTGGCGTTTCTAACATGTAGCTATAAGAAGTGTGTAGCTATCTCACTACCAGTTCTACGAAACCCTGTTGCAACCATTCTCTGTCAGAATTTCAAATTTTTAATGGATGACAGTTTTCCTGCTATCTTGAGTGAATGGTAGCGTGTGATATAACAGGCAGTTCTTTTTGCAAACTATTATTATTTTGAAATGCTTTTACTTAATTTTGATCTATCTGCAGATGCAATGGCAGTGCTCTTGTTGTTTGGTGTTGCAGGCACCCCAGGATGTTCCCAAAGAGGTACAGGTTAACAGAAACTCCATGTTTTACAACTTGGAAACTTCTTCTTCTGTTTTTCCGAGAGAGCGTATCCTTTAACTACTCACTTCAATACATTCTGTAACTTTCATGTAGCAGCTTCATCTCTTTTTAATTTCTTTTACCTTCACTTAAGAACGGTGTTTCATTTTATCAATATACTTATAAATTCTAGAATTAGCAACAATTGGAATGTTCTGTAATTTTTGGTAGCTATTCCCTCTTCATAAGTATGTAAAAAAATATGCGTTCTTTTGTTTTTTCAGCTTTTTGCTCGAGAATCATGCTTACTAAATAACTTAGTAGGTTCTCTACACTTTGAATTGGTTAAAAAAAAATTTGGTAAATATCACCTTAACAATCTTTAGATGTGCTGAATTCTTTAAAGCCCAACTGTGCGGGTTCAGAGTTTCTTATTAAGAATATTTTTGGCTTATCTAATGTTGATGTGAGTGCTCAGTCATGCTTCCACAGAAGTGGTTCATATCTACCCGGATCTGCATGCCTGTAAGTACAGCATTACACATATATTTGTTGAGTTGAGAATGACTTCTTTTTTTTTTGTTTTCTTCTTGGATATCTATGTCCTTTTGTTGGTTAGTCCAGGTATCACTCACTTGTCAAGTTACTTAAGATTTTCATACGCAAAGCTCAATGTTGCCAGCACTCAAGACTATTAGAGAAGCACTGTTTTGTCCCATCACTGAATCAAAATGCTAGTTCCAAGTTTGAGGTAACAAATTTGTCAAAACTTTTACGCTTCACATAGTCATCATGAAACTGGTGAAAGGAAAACGTTGGTGGTCATCCTAATGCACATTCCATAAGCAACTTTTATCCTGTTAATTTTCTTAAGCATTTTTGTAGAAAATTATAGTTAATTGCAACCTATTGATACAGGCTAATCAATCCAGCTATAGATCTGATACTAATCATCACAAGACTGTAGAAGCTACTGATTCTCAGTTTGAGGAAACTAAATTGTTCTGCTCAAAAAGTCAGGTGGTCTCATTTATATGGGCTGTTTGTAGGAGTATAATTCCTCCAGAGTTGCTAGGAACACCTTCCAACTGGAAAGCATTAGAGGGAAGTATTTCTATGTTTATTAAGCTTCGAAGATATGAGAAATTTTCTGTGAAGCAATGTGTGCATAAACTTAAAACATCTAAGTTTTCTTTCCTATCAAATAAATACTTTTCATGTTGCTTGAATAATCAGACACCAGAATATGGGTCAGGGCAGAGTCTACAGATAATGCATAAGAGATGCAGTAGATTAAATGATGATCGTATAAACATTATGAAACAAAAACTCTTAGAAAGGTGGATTTTTTGGTTATTTTCATTTGTAGTTGTGCCTGTGGTGCAAGCCAACTTCTATGCTACTGAAAGTGAATATGGAAAACAAGATATATATTACTATCAGAAGAGAATTTGGGAGAGAATGACGAATAAGGCTATCACTTGCTTGAAAGAACAGAGCTATCAATACCTGGACGACTCAGTGGTGAGAAATATTTTAAGCAAAAGATCATTTGGTTTCTCAAAGCTTAGAATACGTGCAAAAGAAAATGGAGTAAGGATGCTAGCAAACCTTAAAGTGTCGTGCAGAATGAAAGCAGAAAAATCCTCTTTGGAAAATAACTCTTTTGGGGCATGTAAAACAAGGCAATTGCTAAAGAAAAGAGTTAAATTTAACTACTTCAAGTCAGTAAATTGTGCTCTTCGTGATTCACATGCTGTTCTAAAGGGGTTACGGTTGAAAGAACCTGAAAAGTTAGGCGCATCTGTGTTTGACTACAATGATGTTTACAAGAAGTTATGCCCATTTCTTGTTGGTCTGAAGAATAGGACAATGATCAATCCTGGTGCATTCCTCGTCGTAGCTGATGTATCAAAAGCATTTGATTCTGTTAATCAGGATAAATTGATGACTGTGATAAAAGATGTCCTACGGGAGGACAAATATCTTCTAAAGCAGTATCATGAAGTTGTCAGCATGAAGAAATCTTTGTGGGTTCATGAGAATCTTGTATTAACAGATCAAAATATCAGGACCATTTCTCCAAAAGTCGTATCATCTATCCTCTTCCGTTCATTGCCTAGCATCCTTGTTAATCAGGTAGATTTCTCAAAGTCTAATATATGTGAAACATTTACTTTGTGAATCTTTTGTATTTCCGCACAACAAGTCAGTATTCAGCGCCTTCTGAACCATGCATATTTTGAGGAATAAAATTGCTTACTTTTCATAAATAATTTTCAGGAAGCGAGCAGATATGTGAACAAGGAAGAACTGTTTTTCAATCTAAAGGAGCTTGTGAAGAGCAATGTGCTGCAACTAAATAGAAACTTTTACTTGCAAGGTGTAGGTATTCCTCAAGGAAGTATTTTGTCTTCTTTGCTTTGCTCCTTATACTATGGAGATCTGGAAAGGAATGTCATATTTCCATTTCTTGAAAAAAGTCTTCATGCTGAATCAACAGGCTTAGACTTTTCTACAACAATCAATAGCATCGAGGATAAAATTAGTCCATCTTGTAACTATATGCTTCTTAGATTTATTGATGACTTCCTTTTCGTGTCAACATCAAGGAAGCAAGCTGCTAGTTTCTTCTCCAGGTTGCAAAGAGGATTTCGGGATTACAACTGTTTCATGAATAAGGAAAAATTCTGTATGAATTTTGATATTGGACAGATATCAGGGCTTCCACAAAAGAGGGTTTATATGGGTGAAGATGGCATCTCATTTCTTCGATGGAGTGGTTTACTTATAAACTGTCGCAATTTAGAAGTCCAGGCAGATTACACAAAGTAAGATCATTCCCGACTTTGAATTATTATGTTATGCATGTCCGTATCACTTCTCTGAGTAACTTTTTAATCTATCGAACAGGTATTTGAATAACCATTTGAGTTCATCTCTTACTGTCTGTTGGCACGGCAAACCAGGTCGTCGTTTGAAGGAAAAGTTATGTGCATTCATGAGACCTAAATGCCATCCTTTATTCTTCGATTCAAATATTAACTCACCATCCATCGTCAGACTAAATATCTATCAAGCCTTTTTGTTATGCGCAATGAAGTTCCATTGCTATGTCTGCAAGTTATCATACATTTGCAAACTTCAACCAAGATTCTATTTCCAAATCATCGAAAGATGTTTAAGGTACAAGTTTACTTAAACCATGTTGCGTTATAGTAAATGGTGTCATCTAACATTAATCATTTGTTAGGTACATGTATGTGCTGATTAAAAGAAGGATGTTTTCTGTGCATCACGGCTCTGATTTGCATCCGGTTCTTGAATTACACGAGGGAGAAGTTACATGGCTTGGATTGAATGCTTTTGTCAAAATCCTAAGACGAAAACAATCAAGGCATAGAGAGTTGATATCTATGTTGAAGTCTAAGCTCTCGAGATATAAAATTGCTGTCAGTGTATCGCCTCAACTAAATTACGCGGTTGATGATTCACATTCCTCTCTATTCTGGAAAATCAAGTACTAAATTCATCGAGGTACGTAACTTGTTAATACTAAAATTTAGATTCGTCTTCAACTTCGAATTTGACCCGATATTTAACTGGACTTTTAAAATTTTATTATAAATTTAAGTAGTAAACTTAAATTACTCCAAAAAAAATTTTATTTTATCAAATTTAAAGAGTAAGCTTCTAACAGTACTAAGTAGAGGTATAATCGAGTTTGGCACTACCCAAGTTTGACTCAAATTCAAAACTAGCTGTTTTGCTGTTCGAACTCTACTTGGGGAAACACTCTATACACAATCGAGTAGCTTGACTAATTCACTAGCTGATCGAATTGAGTACTACTCAACTCGAAAACTCGAACTAGACTCTTAACTCAATAATTTCGATTCAAATTCGAGTCAAGGGGGACAGAGTGGTTGCCTACCAAATTAGAAAAGACAAGACTGTGCACCAAATTTGACTAAGGTCCCACATAACAAATGAAGTTGTTGGTGAATTCTTCATGAGCTTCATAATTTCTACGTCAAAAGAAGTAGCCAATTTACTCAATCTCAACCTTTCATTCAAAATCACATGTAAAATTCTCTTTCTAGAATCACTTTTTGTGACAGGTGAAAAATTCAAGAAATTCAACTCACTTGTTCCGTGACCAACTGAACCTCTGTTTTGAAGAGAAGAACCGACACCGAATCAATAGAAAAATACACAAATCCATTCGGTGAGTGAGTCACAAACGATCCAAAACTCGTTCCTACAACACAATGCCATGCTAATCCATACACCGAATCAAACTCCTGTCACAATTCAAATTCATCACATCACACACATGTACTCACACATATAGGTATAGGTATAGCGAGTGAAGAGCGAATGACCTTACCTTCTTGATAGCGCGAGCGAGATGAGTATGATTAGGCCGGCGAGGATTAGGAGAAGAATCGAGAAGCGATTTTGTATATCGCAACGCTCGTTCTTGCATATGAAAAGGCATATGTGATGATGATCCTAATCGGACGCCGAGACTGATTGCAACAGCGGCTAACTTCACATCATCTGCCGGAAACCTGTCGGCGAGTTCGCTACGATGATTTAGAGGTATTTTGGAAGGTTGATTTTGCGAGAATTGGTGTTGATTTTCCATCGGAAAAGGGAGGGAAAAATGAGAGAAAACAGAGAGGAAGGCAGAAAATGGACAAGCGTGAAGTACACGCGTATTGAGAGAGTGATAATATTGAGCATAGAATACTGCATTATATACTGACAAAGAAGGTAAGCATGGAGATGGTGTGTTCTCTTTGGTTTTTTCAAATTTGAAAATGACTATTTTCTTTTTCTTTTTTATAATATTTTTGTAGTAATTTCGGAACAAATAATATTAGTGTAAAAAAAAATTATTTATTGTTCTATTAAAAGAAAATAAATTATTTATTAAAAAACGAAATTTCACATCGGTTATTCAAATTAAACATTTGTGTCTAAATAATTTGGATTCAGTATCAAGAGAGAGATAGTGGGCCGGATTAGAGTAAAGAGAAGTGGTATTTGTGTCTTTGAAGGCCCTTAATTAAACATTTCATAATATTTTATGAGGACGTGGCGAAGAGCTATTGGATAGATTACATTAATGCCAAAGATTACAAAACTCTCCTCATCCGCACGATACTCTCGTCTTCAACCATTCGCTTCATCAAATTCCAAACCAAAACTCTTCTTGCTCTCGCTCTCAGATCTTCATTTATACACTTCTTCTATATACGGATCTTTGATCTTCTCTTTCCATGGCTACAGTGCTGGAATGTCTTGCTGTTCCTCGCGCCTCCGTTTTGCCTTCTTCGTTTTCTGTCGCTACGGGTTCTTCAGTCTCCAATAGCCGAAGATCGGTGAGCTTTTTGCCGGAGTTTAAAGGAGTTAAGATCAGACCGACTCGTTCGTTTGGATCGGTGATTCCGCGTTCAAGAGGTGGCCGTGGTGGACGAATCGTTTGTGAAGCTCAGGAGACTGCTCTTGTAGGTCAGTTTCTTGATTTTTTGTTTGGCTTATTGGTTTTTAATTTGTGTGTTTTTATTGTAGGAGGATAGTTTGTTCTTATATTTGATGTTGATGTGAAGAAATTTCTGAATGTTCATTATAATTTGTAAGGAAAAGTGAATTATTTTCAGCAAATTGATACTTAAGAAATGTAAGTTGTTAAAATTGCTATTAGTATTAGAAGATGGAATTCTTGTTGAATTGGTTTCTCAACATCATTTGGTTGATGTGCTTAGTAATGAGAAGAAATGGAAAGAAAATGAAAGAATCTATTGAAGTTTTGTGTTTTGTCTTGGTTTGGGAAAGGGGAAATTCCATCTAATTGGACTGAGAAAAGGATATTTTTAATTTTATTCTATTTTATTTTCACTCTTTTGTTCCTTTCCTTTTGAATTGGAGGAAAATTTTGACACTCTTTGGAAAAATACCTTAATCAAATTTATCAATTCAAGGTCTAGTTTGTCCCAAACAATGAAACATTCTAAGGTTCCATGTGTTACTTTTCTTCCTTTCCCTACATTCTCTTGTAACCAAACCAATGATCAATATGTATTTCATAGTTGAAAAAGTTATCATAGTAAGTGTACTTGTTATCATATTATTACGCAATTTATCATATTATGCATAATGAAATTGGTAGTTGAAAGAGAGATGAAATTATAGATTTTAGTTTGAACTGTTTCTCTCTGGCTTCACTGGTCTAGTTATTCAACATTTTACTACCTGCATTTTTGTGGATTTAGGTCTTTCATTAGTGAAAGGCAAATTGACAAATTAGGGTAACGACCAACAAAACTCGTGGCTCTAATAGTTGTTGAGATTTAGATTCTGCATGGTGGTATAACATGACATACATATATATGAAGTTCCTTAAATTCTTGTTTATGAACACCAAATACAAATGCTTTACTTTGACTTTATTAAAATGAAAGGCCTTTTGGGAGGAGATATCACAAATTTTGGTAGACTAGGAATTGATATAGCAATTATGCTTTGTTGAAAACAAACTGTATATATGTAGATTCGCACATATGCATGTTGTTTATAGGAAAATCAAGAATCCTTATTCATCTGATATTGTGTTTTCCTGATTCAACTTTGTTCACATATGGCAGTGCCTGGTGTGACTGACGGAAATTGGAAATCACTTGTCCTCGATTGCAATACTCCAGTTCTGGTTGAATTTTGGGCTCCATGGTGTGGACCTTGCCGAATGATCCACCCTGTAATCGATGAACTGGCAAATCAATATTCAGGGAAGCTCAAATGCTACAAAGTGAATACCGACGAGAGCCCTAAAGTTGCTACACAATATGGAATTCGAAGCATCCCTACAGTCATCATTTTCAAGGACGGTGAGAAGAAAGATACAATTATCGGTGCTGTCCCCAAGTCCACACTAACCACCTGCATCGAGAAATTCTTGTAGAGTGATAAGTAAAGCTCCCTCCGCCTGAATTAAAACCTCTCTGTATCTTGAATGCTCGAACTATCTTGCCCCAATAAATTCTATACCTGCTTGTACAGTCACTGAGTGCTTCTGTATCTCTTTTCGCCTCAGATAGTTCTCTATTTATTCTTCGATGTTTAATCTTCCTAATATACTTACCTGCTTGATGTTTTGAGTTAAATGGATAAAACTATTCATCGATTGTGATAGATTCGTAATTAAGATTCTTGCAAACTTGAAAACTTGTCTTCGACTTTCTTTATGTCAAATTTTCCGATTCAACCAGTCCCTAGCTAACCATTTTCGACATCACAAGCCATCTCTATCACTACTATATTATTTCAATCTTTCGGACATAAACCTCGTTGTCATAATATATCCTCATTTCAATGGTTTACCGAAGTGAATTCCAATGCTATGATATCCATTTTGCAAAAAATTAGATGTAGTATTAAGAGGAATAAAGGAATCAACCCAATTTCTCATGATATAAACCGAAAAAAACCTGTTCTTTTACGCAATAGTTTTATGCAGACTAAAATGAATACGCAATAAAGTGTCACAAAATCTAGAAGCTAATGAAAATCAAAATCAATGTCATGCCACGTGTAATCATCTTATTGTGTTTCCAGAAGCTCTATAATATCCACGTGTCCTCACACAATTACTTGGCTTGGACATCAAAACATAAAAGGGCCCACACCATATATGATCAAACGGTGTAGATTGACTTGATCATAAACCTTGGATTATTAGTTGGTTTAAATAAAAAACAAGTCTCACGTCTCAATTTTATATTAATTATTTTCAATATGAAATTATAATTTTATCTTTTTTCTAGTCTATGATTAAAAATATATAAAAATAAAAGAAATTACTTATTTGAATTAATATTTATTAAAAATAAGAATTATTGAAGGAATGAGAATTTGATGTTGATTCAATAGAAGCTTCTTCATGGTTAGAACATGTCAAGCCATACACGCTTCCTCTGTGTGTATATAACTAACTGGATCTGAATTGAAATTTGTCATTAGTATCTGTTGATTTAGTGATTGAAAGTCTGAATTTCTTGAAGTACAGGTATGTTCTTGGATTTGTTTGATAAGTTTTGGTTTAATTTTTTCTTCCAGCGTTGTGATTATATGTTGTAATGGATTAGCTGATGTTGTAATTGGATGTGAAAATTAGGGTTTTATGATTTCTTAGAATCCAAATTTTGACCTGATTCGGTTTGGTTGCTGAGAAAAGTGAGAAAAGGAGAATGAATGATAGATCTAGAATTGTGTGGTTCAGAAACTTGAATTTCTTTCACATTCGTTGTAATTATTATATATAGGATTTTACTGTACAAACAGACATGGATTTGTGATGATTATTGTTAGATCTATGGCTTTCATTTCCATTGGGAATTCTCAGATTGTTCCATAGATTTGGTAGCTGGTCCATTTAGTACATTGCTCTATTTTTTGATGATATAGGTTCTTGAGAATCTGAAAAGAAAATTGAGTTTGTTGTAATTCTTCTCCTATTTTTGTCTAATTTGATGAAGCTTTTGTTGCTTTGTCAAACCTTGATATTAGTACTGCTTAGTTGTAAACTGTCAGTTTAGTACATGAGGCCCCTGGCTTTGAGGGGTGTGGGAGAGTAAGAGATATGCAGTATTTCTCACGCACGTGGAAGGGGTTGTTCCACTGGTGACCATGGTCACAATGGAGCAACATAATTGTTAATAGCATAGGTAGGGTTAGACGAAAAAGACGAGGCCTTCTTGTTTAGAAATGGTTTTTGGATGATATGAACACTGCCAATTATTACGAATTAGATATGTTCTAAAACATAAATGAATGAGGGATTTGTTAACACGATTTAATATAGGAAGGGAAACAATCGACTAAACTTAAGTAATTTGGCTCCCTTCATCATGTTCCCTTCTTCCGGCTAAGCATAAATCTGTGCTCTCCCTTTTTCTTTATGATTGTTTTTTTCTTGTGCTTTTAAAGAAACCTCCTCTGTCCATTTTCTAGGATTTCTATTTTCTGGTTTTCGTCCTGCTTGTGCTGTAATTCTTAAGCACCTCCTCTCCATACTTTTGATAAATTCAATTTCTTCTAAATAAAATATCTAATGTCATTCTACAGCCAATAAATATTCATTTACAGGAAAGTGGTAACTTAGAAGTTTGATCATATTCTTGTTTCATATATGATCAAGTTATGTTTATCTTTAAGAGAACTGAAGATCCCGTCTGCCTCTTGATTTGTGATAAAATAAAGGAATAAATTAGAGAACAGGGTTAGGAAATGCATCGCAATTATTAACCTTTGTCTTTATATGTTTGGTTGCAATGAAGATAGATTGGATAGGATCATTTTTCCTTCGCTGCATATCTGGATTGGATGCCTTGTCCTCGTCATAGATATTATCCTTTTGAGTTGGACAATTAGCTACATTTTATTTCAAACTTATGCCTTTCTAGAGAGTTGACATTGCAGGGTTGACATTGTCATAGATAACTACTTTAAAACTAAATCTACGTGTACGATTCGTTATTTAAATTCAGGCTTTCGTTTCTTCATTCTATATATTTGCTAATTTTACAGGTTCATTTGGAAACAAAGCACAAATATGGCCTTATCGCAAAGGTTTCAAGAGCCCCAGGTTTACTTTGATTCTGACGGAGATATTCAGTTCAAGCAGAAACGGAGTTCCGTTTCCGCTCCAACCACAACAACAGACAAATCCAACGGGAGTTTTGAGTGCAACATATGTTTTGACTCCGCACACGATCCTGTGGTCACGCTCTGCGGCCACCTCTACTGTTGGCCATGCATTTACAAGTGGCTTGACGTGCAACGCTCATCTCCTGAATCAGATCATCAGCAACAGAACTGCCCTGTCTGTAAGTCCGAAATCTCCCAAACTTCATTAGTCCCCCTTTACGGACGAGGCACATCCTCTTCAAATTCAGACGGAAAAAAGCCAAATTTAGATCTCATCATACCCCACAGACCACCTCCACTCGCACTCAACACTTCACATCCAAACACGCAACTTCAAAATCTTTTCCAATCGCAATCACAAACATTCCACCACCATCAATACTTTTCTCAGCCGTCTGGAAATCAGACTACCATGTTCGGAGAAATGGTGTTTGCTAGGATATTTGGAAGCTCGGATATAAATCTTTTTGCTTATCCGAATTCACACCCTTTAACGCGAAGTACTAGTCCTAGAATTGGAAGGCAGGGAATGCAACTCGACAAGTCTCTTAATAGGGTATCCATATTTCTTTTTTGTTGCTTTATTTTGTGTCTTCTGTCCTTCTAACAATTAATGTCACATTATAGCTTGATTCTTGTATAAATGTAAGGAAATTTTGATGTATTAGTATGAACATAATATCGACATTATATGCTTGTAAATAAATATTTAATATGATATATTGTTGTCATTTGTGTATTCTTGCTGCCTAGGTTAATCGCGCTCCATACTTAAGACCAATACGAAATTCGTACAATTAAATTGGGACAACATTGTTATCCAAATAATACGAGTGCTTACCATCTTTCTCCTGTGTAATCGAAAAATTAATTTTGACTCCAATTGAATTCGACCTTGAGATTATAAAGTGTACAATCTCTACCTCGGTCACTACTATGTAATAAGTGAAATTAACTTCAGTATGTTGGTAAAGGCTTTTCATTAGTGGATTGGGCCGGTTATCATCCGCCCAGGCCAGAATCTGCAAACGCCGAGTTCAACCACTGATGCCTCGCTCAAAGAGCAAGTTGGACAAAGCGTTGCAACATGAGTGTTTTGTCCAGTTCTGGGAATAAAGAGGAGTATTTGGCACAGAGGGTTGAGTAAGAGAGTTCTTTCAGAAGGACAAGGTGACGCCCCAAAGGAAGAAATTTACTGAAAATTAATCACAAACATCCATTTTACACATTTTTCAAAATCTCACGTGTGCAATCAAACAACGACCCTCTTTACTACATTTGTGAAATCAGAGTTTTAAGGATCTTTCTGACACTAGATTACAAGATGAGAGTTGTTACTTCTAGCTTTTATCACGTTTATAATTGGTCTTTTACTTTCACCCGAACTCAAATATTGCTCTTTTAGCCTGAATTAAAATCAATAAATATCTTTTGGTCCGATTTTGATCCGCACCCTACAGAATCTACCGATCACAAACACAGTATTTTCTCACTGATGGAGTTTGATGATTCGGTTCGATCGGGAACCAACCCACTAATTAATAAATTCAAAGGAAGATCACCGACACATAATAATGTTTTTATGAGAAAGAGCACAAAGTGTCACATGTACATGTTTTTAATGTCGGAAAAATAGTACACAAATATATGTACTTCTTAGTACGCGTTATTTATTCAATTTTTAAAATTAAATATAAATGTATTTATTTGAATATTACATACATTTGTATCGAAAATCACCGACTTTGTAACAACGCGTTTTCAGCATGTCCTATAAATCCTTTCACTTTCCTTTATAATTTGTAAGTAACTTTTTTCCTTTTATGATTGCATAATTTTCTTGTTTTACAAAATAAAAAATGAAATCTGTTTTCATTTTTGTTTCGTATTTTTTGATTTCGATGAGTATTAGTTTGGAGGGAATAAAGTGCGATGATAATGGTTGGATTTCTGCTCATGCTACTTTTTATGGTGCCGATCAAAACCCTACTATTCTAGGTATGCAAATCATTATCCTATAAAAGTTTTTTAGGATAATCGTTAGTTCAATATAGTAATAGAGCATAAAAATCTGTATTCTCCGCTACTGCAATTTATTTATGATATTCCGCCTTGTGTTTGGTGAGACGGAGCCTCAAAATTAGACCGGTATGGTGCATGTAGCTCAACACTTTCACCATTTTCAGTTGCAGCTTTTATTTTTGTATTTTGATAATCATATTGAAAAAAATTCATATATATTATTACTTTTGTGTATTTATTAGATATATATATCAGAATTATTAGCGATAAGTTTAAATTTTTGGTTCAATTAGTTACTTCAATATGATATCAGAATATGAAATCATGAGTTCAAACTTCTGTTTTTGTACTAAAAATCACCATAGTAGTAAAATCATGAGTGAAATAATTCAATTTCATCAACTAAATAATTACATTTTCAAATTTACTTATGATTATAAATCCATTTCAAACCCGAAACTCCTTTACTTCTTATTATTACCTAGGAGGAGCATGTGGATACGATAACACTTTCCAGGCCGGATTCGGAGTGACCACGGCGGCCGTGAGCGGT
>JAYMTB010000129.1:0-18179 GCA_036897585.1 Francoa sonchifolia | reverse complement strand
AAGGTGGATGCTGTGGATACTACAGGTGCTGGCGATGCTTTTGTAGCTGGAATATTATCGCAACTTTCTGTCGATATGTCCTTGCTTCAGGTACAGCTTCTTCGATAATATACATAATATTATATCTATAGCCTTAACTTGGTAGATCTGTTCTCTTTATATGAGCTGCACCCCCACCCCGTGTGTTATTTTTGGTTTCTCTCATACCTACATCTTCCATTCGTACATACCATCAAATTTCTTCTCCAATTCTCTGCATAGACCGCCTTTCCATTTCCCCGACCTCATTCATCAACTTACTAACATATTTGCATTAGTTTCACGTGGTTCGAAATGACTCTACATGATAATATCCGAATCAAAATATTGTATTTCTGAATTTGGCCTTCGTACATGGTACTTTGCAACAATTGTGACATAGTTTGCTTCATCTGGCCTGCAGGATGAGAACCGACTAAGAGATGCTCTCAAGTTCGCTAATGTTTGCGGTGCCTTGACCGTGATGGAGAGGGGTGCAATTCCAGCTTTGCCAAATAGAGAAGCGGTACTGAATGCCATGCTCAACTCCATAGCATAGGATTTTTGATCGGTCGAAATCTTTGTAATTATGATGTAGCTGCTTATTCTTTTCATTAGCTGAGAGTCTCAAATAATCTTCACATTAGAAAACATTCTTGAATAATTTCTACACATTATATTCAGATTCGATGTGTAATTTGCAGCAGGTGAGATTTTAAATTTTTCAGGAATATGAAGTTGTGTATCAACACTAGACGTTTGGTAATCTCTCCTCCAACCAGGATAAAAGATCCCAGTGAAGCGGCTAATCGGCTATGCTATGGGATGAGCTTTATCATAATATGACCTATTTAAAGAACGAACTGACCGGTTCAATCAGAGTAGCAACCGATTTCTATCTTAAACTGATGTCCTTGAGGTGCCTTGTGAGAGAGGAAAAAATTAAATTAGGATTCTTGACTTATACATTGACATTGTATGATTAAAATGCAAAAGAAAAACAGAGAAACATAATTGCTAGTTAAGTGAATCAATTCTCTAGTCCATATTCATATCAGTTGTATTATCAATTTCTTTACTCCAACCTTTTACATTTGATTTGTTTTATTTAATTTCAAAAATTAAAATCTCAATTATTCTTTTAGTCGGGGTAAAGTAAGATTTATTTAGTATAATTCTTAATAAGTTATACATAATTCATGTGGGTTCGACATCCGATCATAAATCTATACTAAAACTTGATACCATACGCTTGCGATTAATTGTTATGATAACAATTCGCACATCAAGTTTTTGGCGTTGTTGCCGGGGATTAGTGATTTAATTCTATTAATATTGTTTTATTTAGACCTTTATTTTAATCTAGACTTTGTTTTATTTTTATTTCATTTTTTTTGTTTTACGTACGATTTTGTTGTCTCCTTTTTCAGTTTATGTGAAAACAAAGGAACTCTAATTTGCTCGAACAATTTTATCCTGAAATCGAAAGAACATTACGAGAAATTAGAGCAAGGAAAGAATAGAAACAATGGAGAACAACAATGATGCAGTGGATCAACAAAGACCAATTCGAAGCTATGGTATTCCGAGCGTGAATGATTACTTTTCCGGGATTGTGAATCCTGTGATAGCAAATCACAACTTCGAATTGAAGCATGGGTTGATAAATATGGTTTAGCAGTGGAAGACCCAAATGTTCATCTTGCAAAATTTTTGGAGATTAGCGCTACTGTAAAGATGAATAGAGTTCCTGACGACGCGATCAAACTACGATTGTTTCTATTTTCTCTTAGGGATAAAGCACGAGGATGGCTTCATTCTTTGCAGCCAGCTTCGATATGCACTTGGGAAGATACGGCACAAAAGTTTCTAGTTAAATTCTTCCCGCCATCAAAGGCAGCCCAGTTGAGGACTGAAATAGAGCAGTTTAGTTGCCACAACTTGATTTTGAATCTTTCTACGAGGCATGTGAGAGATTCAAGGACTTATTGAGAAGGTGTCCACAGCATGGATACCAAAACTGGAGATAAGTTGAACTGTTCTATAATGGTATAAATGGGCAAACACGAACGATTGTAGATGCAGCTGCAGGGGGAGCGTTAATGGCCAAAAACACAAGTGATGCGTTCATTCACATTATTAGATCACATTATTAGATGAGATGGCCACAAACAGCTATCAATGGGGACTCGATTGTTCTACCACGAGAAAAGTCACAGGTATTTATGATGTTCATACTAATGCTTCTATTTATGCACAGATGACTGCAATGCAACATCAAATAGCCGCACTAACTGAACAACAAAATCAGCCGAGTAATGAATCAATAGCTGCAGCTTCTATGGAACATTCAGATTTCGAGATGGATCCCGAACAGGTGAACTACGTGAACAACAGAAATTTCAACTATAGGGGAAACAATGTGCCGAATTACTACCATCCGGGACTGCGTAATCATGAGAATCTTTCATATGGAAACAACCGGAATACATTGCAACCGACACAAAATTTCAGCAACTATCAGCCAACAGAGGGAAAAAAAACCATTGTTGGATAAAAAGCCTGACAGTTTTATCAAGGAAACAAATCAAAAATTTCAGAGAACTGATGACAGGTTGGATAAAATAGAAAATCATATGACTGATTTGGGATATGACTGATTTGGGAGCAACACTTAAATCCATGGAGGCACAGCTGAGCAAGATAACAATATTCAATTTAATGCAAAAACAGCAAAATGACACTGTTCCGAAACAACATTGCAGTTCAATTATGTTAAGGAGCGGAAAGCAAGTTGGAAAAAATTTAAATGGAGAATTAGTTGAACTGAAGGAAGTAGAACATGAAACATAAAAATAGCAAGATAGTGGGGAAGAGAAGAAAAAAAAAGGACTCAAATATCAAGACAATTTTGTTTCTGGATAATCCGCCTATCTTGGAAGCGTCACTTTTGTATCCACAGCGATTCCAAAAAAAGAAACTTGATGAACAGTTTGTGAAATTCTTGGAGATATTAAAAAAAATCAACATTAATATTCCATTTGCATACACACTTGCACAGATGCCAAACTATGTCAAGTTTATGAAAGCGGTAATGGCAAGAAAGAGGAAGCTAGAAGACTTTGAAACAGTGAAGCTTATGGAGGAGTGCAGCGCGTTATTACAGAAGAAACTGCCTCCAAAATTGAAGGATCCCGATAGTTTCACTATTCCCTGCATTATTGGTAAATCTTATTCAATAAAACTTTGTGTGATCTGAGAGCTAGCATAAAATTGATGCCACTATCAGTATTTAAAAAGATTGGTCTTGGAGAAGTCAAACCGATAACCATATCATTGCAGCTTTTCGATCGTTCTCTTACATACCCACGAGGTATCATCGAGGACGTATTGGTAAAGGTCAATAAATTCATATTCTCTGCAGATTTTGTTGTGTTAGACATGGAAGAAGATCAAGAAATTCCTTTGATTTTGGGTCGACATTCTTAGCTACCGCTAGATCAATCATCGATGTGCAAGGAGGGAAATTAACACTGAGGCCTAATGAAGAAGAAGTGAAATTTGACATCTACAATGCCTTGAAATTTTTGGACAACATAGACACATGTCATCGAATAGATTCAGAATATTCCTTGGTGAATGCAGTCTTTCAAAACGATTCATATTCAGATGCATTAGAGCATTGTATTGTGACCCACATGCAGCGATAGTTCTACATTCGATGACAGCAACAAGTATGACACAGTAACCGATTATATTTTTGCTTTTGATTCCCTACCTATTGATTGCAGGACTGAACCAAAAGAAGAAATCTTACAAGAGGAAGTATCCAGAAAGACAGAACTGAAAACACTTCTAGATCATCTTTGCTATGCTTTCTTAGGTGAGAAATCTACTTTTCCTGTAATTGTTTCATCTTTGCTAAATGCAGTCGAAAATGAGAGATTGCTTAGAGTATTACGGGAGCATAAATCTGCATTAGGATGGTCTATCACGGATATTAAAGGAATCAACCCATCAATTTTCATGCACAAGATTTTGTTTGAGGAAAACTACAAGCCGTCTATCAAACATCAATGAAGGCTTAATCCAGCAATGAAGGAAGTGGTAAGAGCTGAAGTATTGAAACTACTAAAAGATGGAATTATATTTGCAATTTCAGATAGCTCATGGGTAAGCCCAGTTCAAGTTGTGCCATAAAAGGAGGAATTACCGTGATAAAAAATGAGAACAATGAACTAATTCCTACCCGAACAATCACCGGTTGGAGAGTATGCATCGATAACATGAAACTAAACAAGGCAACAAGAAAGGACCACTTTCCACTCTCATTCATAGATCAGATGTTAGACAGGTTAGCAGGTTATTCTCACTATTATTTTCTTGATGGATATTCAGGTTATAATCAAATTTTCATAACTCTAGAAGATCAAGAGAAGACCACCTTCACATGTCCTTATGGTACGCTTACCTATCAACGAATGCCCTTTGGTCTTTGCAACGCACCATCCACTTTTCAGTGATGCATGATGGAAAACTTTTCTGACATGGTAGAAGACATTATGGAGGTATTCATGGATGATTTTTCAGTATTTGGGTCATCATTTTATCATTGTCTGCATAATTTAGCTTTGGTACTTCGTCATTGTGTGTAGAAAAATCTAGTTCTGAATTGGGAAAAATGCAGCTTCATGGTACAAGAAGGTATTGTGTTAGGACACCACGTATCACAAAAAGGATTGCAAGTAGATCGAGCAAAAATTTCAGTTATCGAGAACCTTCCTCCACCTGAAAATGTGAAAGGAATCCGAAGTTTTTTGGGTTATGCAGGGTTTTATAGAAGATTTATTCGCGAATTTTCAAAAATAGCAAAACCCCTATGCAACCTTCTCGAAAAGGATAATCCCTTTATATTTGATAGTGATTGCATGAAAGCATTTGAACTCTTAAGGAAAGATTGATTTCAACTCCAATTATGATAGTTCCGGATTGGAGTCAACCATTTGAGGTAATGTGCGATGAAAGTGACTATGCAGTTGGTGCAGTTTTAGGGTAGAAGGATGATAAAAAATTTCGAGCAATCTACTGTACCAGTAAAAATTTGAATGAAGCACAGCAAAATTACTCCACAACTGAAAAAGAACTATTAGCAGTAGTTTTTGCTTGTGATTAATTCAGGCGTTATCTTTTGAGCACAACAGTTGTGATTTACACGGACCACGTAGCACTTCGCTATCTATTTACCAAGAAATATGCTAAACCAAGATTGATTCGCTGGGTATTACTCTTACAATAATTCGACATGGAGATTAAATACAAAAAAGGAAGCGAAAATTCAGTAGCAAATCATCTCTTGCAATTGATAACAAGATTAACAACATTGTAGACCCAATCAATGAGGTATTCCCTTATGAGTATTTGTTGTCTATTTCTAATAATTTTCCATGGTTTAAAGATATTGTCAATTATCTAGCATGTGGGAAATTCCCTCCAGATTGTACATCGCAACAAAAGTGCAAACTGATAAGGGATGCAAAATTCTATCTTTGGGATGAACCATTTCTATTTCAACGATGTTCAGATCAAATTATCAGAAGATGCGTCTCGATGGAAGAAACTCAATCAATCTTGCAGTACTGCCATGATTCATCATATGGAGAACATTTTGGACCATCTAGAAGAACATCGAAGGTACTACAATCAGGTTTTTACTAGCCATCTTTATTCAAAGATTGCTACACATTCGTCAAAACTTGTGCAAAGTGCCCAAAAACTAGGAATATTTCGAGGCGTAATGAACTCCCGCAAATGCTAGTACTTGAACTTGAATTATTTGATATATGGGGGATTGATTTTATTGAACCGTTTCAACTTTCTTAGGGCAATATTTATATTTTGCTTGCGGTGGATTATGTGTCCAAATGGGTTGAAGCCATTGCTACACCTACCAATGATGCTAGAATCGTATCAAGGTTCTTACGAAAGAATATTTTAACACGTTTTGGTACCCCTAGAGCAATCATTAATGACGGTGGATCTCACTTCTGTAACAAGATCTTCAACGCCTTATTAAATAAATATGGAGTGCGACACAAAGTAACATTGGCATATCATCCACAAGCAAATGGCCAAGCTGAAGTGTCTAATATGAAAATTACAGGCAACCTTGGAAAAAACAGTAAGCACAAATCTCAAGGATTGGTCTATACAGCTTGATGATGCACTATGGGCATACCGAACATCTTTTAAAACTCTCATAGGTATGTCTCCTTATCGACTTGTTTTTGGAAAAGCATGTCACCTGCCAATGGAATTAGAGCATAGGGCATATTGGGTAGTGAAAAAATTGAATTTTGATTTCCAAGTTGTTGGGTTTAATCGCCTTTTGCAACTCACTAAAATGGATGCTTATGAGAATGCAAAAATCTACAAAGAACGGACAGAATAGTGGCATGATAAGTTAATTCAGAAAAAGGAATTCGAACCAGGCCAATGGGTTCTTTTATTCAACTCTTTTTTGAAGCTATTTATGGGAAAACTCAAATCACGTTGGAAAAGACCATACTTGGTAACAAAAGTTTTTCCGTTTGGAGCTGTAAAACTGATAAACAATGCAGGCATGATTTTTCGTGTTAACGGTCAGCGTCTGAAGCATTGTTATGAAGGTGGAGAACAGAAGTTCAAATCAATCTGTCTTACAGACCCCACTTAAATACCCGAAAAACGTCAACCCAACTGAGGAGGAAGACGATAACTAAATTAGGTTCTATCTATCCATACATTGAGGGCAATGTAAACTTTTAAGTTTGGGGGTGAGATTTGATGGGTAGATAGGCTTGTGTGGTGTTAAATTTAGGATGATGTGTGGTTGAATTTTATGTTTCTAGGATGTTTAGTTTAATTGGTAAAAAAATAAATTATTATGATTTTTGTTTTCGGTTGTTTTTAGGGTGTCAATGATAATACTTATGATTGAAATGGAAATTGGTAATTTGTAATAGGATAAAGATAAAAGTAGTAACTGTAGATCTTTTCTCTAGCCTTAAATTTTTCTTGCTAGATCGAATTGAGTATTACCAACAAGTGATGATAAATTGTTTAGTTCGACTTAGAGACATTTATGGAAACATAGGAATTACCTAGATTATCTAGCTTAATTTCTAAAACTTGTTTAAGTTGTCTTTTAAGCTGAAATCTTAGATGAAATCTATGTTGAGAGAATGATTTGGGCCTTCTTTGAACCATTTGAACCTATAACCTATCCTTTCATTACACCCAACAATAACATAAACCTTAAATCCTTAACATAGTAGTTATGCATATGAGATAATGTCAAAAGAGTTTTCACAAAAAAAATTCAATAACATGTAGTGATATTGTTCCCATATGAGAATGAAAAGAGAAAAAGAAATCGAGAAGAGCATAAAATGCAACTCGGTAAAGGAAAAGAAAAAGAAGTCGAGAAAAGCATAAAATGCAACTCGACAAAGAAAAATTCAAGTTTGGGGAAAATATCACTAAAACATTCTTAATATCGTGAATTATCCTTAAATTTAAATTATATAAACTATTTTTCAGCCTACCCTACACCCTAGCCTATATACAAGCTTAAAACAAGTCCTAATGACTCTCGAAAAAGATGTATAATATAATATTATGAGAGGGACAACAAGTATATGAAATTTATGCCTAGTGATTGAAGTATGAAATTTGCCTTATAAATTGATCTGAGTCACTAGTATGATAATCGAACTAAGTTGGATACTCAATTTCGATGATAAACAAAGTTAATTAATTTGAGTTAAAATCTTAGTAACTATTTCCTGACATTCTAAAACTCATAGACATAGGCATTCTTTGAGGCAATTAGCCCTAAAAACTTTAGTCGTAGAAATGTATTTGTTTTTGTTACTTTCTTTACTTTCTTTTGCTCGAGGACTAGCAAAATAGTAAGTTTGGGGGTAATTGATAGTGAGCAAAAATGTAACGATTTTAGATACCTTTTCATTCTTATTGTGATGCTAAATTCCGAGATTTTAAGCATTTCATTTATGTTTTATGATTTTATGCCAGATCATAAGAAGTGGAGAAACTCGTCAAATTTGGCATAAAATGAGAAGAATTGAAGAGAAGTTGATAACCGCGCAAAAAAAACTCAATCTGGAGGAAAAATGAGAAGAATGAAAGAAGTGGACTAAAGCTTAGATCTGTGGCGCCTTCTTAGGGTGCCATAGCGCCGCTTGAAGACAATGCAACGGCTAAGGCTAAGTGTCGCAGCACCACAAGGTGGGCGCCTAGGCCCCATTGCAACCAACCTCCAGGATTTTAGGATTTTAGGAATTTAGGAATTTTTGAATTTTGAAAACCCTAATCATCATGATCCTTTTAAACACGTCTCATACTCTATAAAAAAGGAGATTATCAACACAAAAAGGGAGCCAAATTGGAGATCTAAAGAGACAGAAAAGAACGCGAAGATTAGAGGATTCAAGGAAGGAACTTGTCGATTGACAACCGATTAAATTCCAGATTTGAGTTTCTTCTTTATCTTTTATGATTATGACAATATTTAGGTTTTGTTTAATTGTATTGAACATGAACATGAACTAAATCATTATCTAGAGGATTGATGTAACTAGCTAGCACATTATGTTTTAATGTTTGATTGCACATTTATTTAATCTCATTCTCAACGTATTTATGTTATCCGTTGTTTATGCATCTATGGCTCTGTGACCCATAGAGAAATCCGTTATATATGTTTAGGTCAGTCGAAAGTTAGGTAAACTTAGATAGGACCATGGATAATTATAACGTAAGGTTGAGTAAAGCGATCTAAAGATGTCAATGATCGTATGAAGTCTACACAGGGAATCACAAAATGTTAAAGCATCCGTATTATCAGGGCCCCATTGGGTTTGCTAATACTTAGGTAGATTTGTCCGCCTTGTGAGAGGGGGAATAATTAAATCAGGATTCCCAACTTATACATTGATATTGTATGATTAAAATGCAAAAGAAAAACAGAAAAACACAATTGCTAGTTAAGTTAAATCAATTCTCTAGTCCATATTCATATAAGTTTTACCATTAGTTTCTTTATTGCAACCGTTTCTATTTTATTTGTTTTATTTAATTTCAAAAATCAAAATCTCAATTATTCTTTTAGTCTAGGTAAAGTAAGGTTTATTTAGTACAATTATTAATAGGTTAGACATAATTCCATGTGGGTTCATCATCCGATCATAAATCTATATTAAAACTTGAAACCGTACGCTTGCAGTTAATTGTTGCTATAACATTGTGCACATCAAGTTTTTTGGTTTCCGAAATAAAAATAAAGATTTTAGGAATTTAACCAAAAACTATTAAATTCTCACGTTTGGTTCACGAAATTGAGCTGAATCATTACGTTAGAATCATGATTTTTATAAACAGAAATTAGAATTCTTGTTTCAAAGTTTGGGAACAAATAGTAAATTACAGTTTTATCCTATAAAAATCTAATATGAATCAATTATAATCGGTATACTAAAAATATTTTTGTAAAATATAAAATTTATAATGCATGTACCAACCAAACATAAGAAATACGATTACTAAAATTTAATTGGTTCAACTAAATATAATAATCAATATGATTGTTGAAATATTAATTTCCGAAATTTAATTGAAAATATGTAATATTAATTTTGTGAACCAACACTAATGGCATAAATTTAACCCAAAACTGCTATAAACCCAACATGATATCTTTACCGTAGCATTATTTAAATCCATAAAATCGACTTAAAATTAGGAAATAAAATTAACAGTTAAAATCAAAAGGCGTTCCGCTTTTAAAGCATAACCACATTCTCCCCCAAATTCATCTCATTAAAACCCTAAACTCTTCTCTCAAGATCAAAATCCAAAATTCAAAATCACTTTCCAAATAATCAACAAATTGAAATTCACATTAAAATATGGCGGACGATAACGTGGAACGCGAGCGAATTTTCAAGCGATTTGATGCGAACGGCGATGGAACTGGGCGATGCACTGAAATCGTTGGGATGTGTTACCGCCGATGAAGTGAAACGAATGATGACGGAGATTGATACTGATGGCGGTGGATTCATTTCGTTTCAGGAATTTTCTGATTTCGCTATTGCTAATCGCGGATTGATGAAAGATGCTGCTAAGATTTTTTAATTAATTTCTTTTTTGGAATTTCTTTTTAATAATTTTATTATGGGATGTTTAATTGCCAGATAACTGCAAATGAGCCGACTTCAGTGTGGACTCGGATGAGTCTGAAATTAAAAGTTTGGATTCGATTTGTTTGTATTTCGTGACTCCATTCAATTTGTTTTTGACAATTTTTTATTAAAAAATAAATTCTTTTATACTTTTTAGTTTAGGTTAATCCCAACTCAGCCCAACATTTATGCTTACATAACTAAATTTATTTAATCGAATTTGAATATCAGCATCATATAAACATCAGTAATTCATTGAATAATATGAAGCATATAATCATTTATAAAAATTAATTACCTTTTTTTCTCTATTATAAAGCCTTTTGTGTTATTATTTTTCTTCTATTTATTTCATTTGTAATTTTTAATTTTTGCAATGACCAAATTTCACCATTTTTTTAAGTCTCAATTTGATCACTTTAGTTAGTATATTTCTTATTTCATGTTAATACGAAATGTTACTGAATAATATAAATCTAGTACATTACATAAGTGTGCATAAAAATTATATCAAACTTTGATGGAAAGTCTAATATATCTCAATTCGACTCAAAAATTATGAATTTTATAACTAAATGTCACCCTTAATTATAAGAAGTGACATTGTAAATCTAAAATTCAATAGTACAAATAAATAAAGCCTTTTTAAAAAATATATAATAATAATTATTCTCCATATCAATGAATAAATGAAAATTATATTTTACTTAAAGTTCACATCACTTACATTTGAATAAAACATAAAAGGAAAAACATGTGAATTGCCTAAACTACTACGTGTCCCTTTTTTAAATCACATTCAGTTGTCCTGTCTCAGACATGTCTTGCACGTGATGTTTCACTCATTACATTATCCATCAATTTTCATCATTTTAAAAAAATCAAGTATTTCACATGTTTTTCAAATTTAACCAAAAAAAAAATTCATTATAATCCTTAAATTCTCCGGTTAAAATCACTGCTAGCTTTAACGAAATATGAGACTGTAATGAACAAAAATTTTATCTCAGTCATTAGATCAATTTATTGAAATTTATTAATAATTCATTAAAATACAATGATATTTAGAAAATATTATTTTAAATACTTGTAATTCGTGGTTAATAGTAAAAAATATCTAAATTTCGTTTAAATTAAAATTTAAAAAATTGTGTTTTCCAATATGTTATTTTAGTGACTACATATTTTCTGGAAAAAGAAGTGAAAATTGTGTTGGTGAAATGAGACCTCTAAAAGTGCTATTTTAAAAGGTGAGATTTTAATAGACTTATAAAATAATTTTATTTATAAATTATAGAAGAAAATGAGATAAACAAATGTATGTATTTGCATGTATTAATATTTGAATTATTTTGGCCCATATACCAATTTTTTTGTGATATTCTATTAATATATATTGAATCCTATTATTTAGAATTAAATATGATTGCACAAAAAAGTGGACCATAATACTCCAAAACTAACCATTATTTATGGAAGTTGGAAAATGTGGCCATTGTCCAGGAATTTGCCAAATCTTGTGGGACCTACTTTACATTGATTGAAATATCTTATTCTGGTGACGTGGAGCTCAATTTTTGAATTAATAAGTGTTATGATAAATTTATCTGTTCCAATTTTTGCTCATGTAATTTATTTTTTCTATTTTTATATATTTGTCTGATAAAATTATTGATTATGTAAATATTAAAATCACACTATAATTATTCATGTTTTAAATTGTATTATCTAATGCATTAAATTTTTGAGTTAATCAATAATTCACTATATGCAAATCGAAATAATTATATTTGGTTCCCTTTCATTTACAAGATCATGGTGCCATATTTTTGTTTATATTTATTTTCTTTATGGTTTTCGATTTTTTATATGCTAAATTTTGTTGCTTTTTGCTAGCGTATAATATATATATTAACCGCATTTATCCATTATAATTCACTTCATTAAAGTTTAGATAATATAAGAAAAAGACTAAATATTTTTTTTTATATAAACATATTAATCACTATGACTATTTGTATTTGAAAACCACATAAAAAGTAAATGTTTAAAAAAAAATTAAAATTTCATAAATCGAATAAGACGGGTACAAAGTATAATTAATGTAGTGAACATTTTTTATATTTTAAACTTAGATATACTAAAATTAAAGATAATTTTACAATATACTGAAATTAACAAAATGTTCTTATGTAAAACTATGAATTTATTTTCAATTGATTAATTTTAAAATTAAGTGTTAATTTAAGAAATTAAGTAACATATAATCTAAGCCTATTTAGTATTTAATCGAACCAAGACTCTACATCGATTTAAATATTTTGAGATACTGTTGAATAAGATGTATGTATATTTGTCATCATCAATTCGTACGAGCCGGCCCGACTTCATTTAATAAAAATTAAAAGGAGACTTGGACATAAACCAAAGTAGACAATAGCCCTACATTGACTAACGTAACTTTAAATTAAATGTCTCTAGGTACTTTCATGATATTTTATTTCTTACTTTCACATTATGTGGACAAAAAATTCAAAATTATACACATTTTCATTTGCATATTTACATAAACTTGACGAAATGAGATCACTAGCCAATATGCTTTTCTCTCGTGTCTTTCTTCGCTTCGTTCATGGTCCAATATTATGGTGTCCTAGGCGTAGAGGAACCACACAGATCCATCCTGAACTTTAGGCTATATATATTACATACCTAATATCTCATTTAATCATTTAGACCAATTCTTTTAATTTTAGATATAAACTTATCAAAATGTTTGGTATAACGCCGTATTAAAAAGAGATTTCTTCAGATAAAAAATCATTTTATCTCCTAACAATGAATAAATGAGCTTATTATCAAATCACGAGTCTATACCCACATTTATACCATAGATATAAGTTGATTTATCTAAAATTATATAGGTTAAGTGGAAATAGTTATGTTCAAAATCAGCATGTTGTTTCAAACTATGACAATTATATACCTTAAATTTTTGTTTTAATTCTTTGTAGATTAGAATAAATTAACGGACAAGTACGAGTTTTGTAGTACTATATATATAAAACAAACATAATTATTATAATTAATACGAATGTTATATTATGGTTCTGGTTATTAAACAAGGGAATTATTTACTTTGCTATTATTTTATGTCAGTAAAAATAAAATTATTAAATTAAAATGTATGATTAAAAATTACGTATTAAAAAAATAAAACATTATAAAAATCATTCATAATTTAAATTCGACAAGCTAACGGAACACAAGGGACATTAAAGTCAATTCAAACACTAATCCGACCCAACGTTTCAATTTATAAGGACATTAAAGTCATTTCACATCCCCATTCAACCCAACGGAAAAAAAAACTGTGGGTCCCAACCTAGTCAACCCAACACCAACAACCCAACACCCAAAACGACACCGTCCTTCAATTTCTCTCTCTCTTAATTGAAAATGAAAAAGAAAAAAAAAAACTTATAACCGTAACGTAAAGCCAATTCCACCGTTCATTTCTCTCTGCCTTTCACAACCTCTTAAATTCTCCCTCTCAGATTTTTCCCCAATTCCAAATGACCACCGCCACCGCTACCTAACGGCGGCCGGAAGACTAACTAACTACCGCTCCTCCGATTATTCAACCAATGGATTATTCTCCGGATTCGACTACCGATGCCGATACCCCTCGAGCTTCGAATTCCGCCGTTAATCGAGCGCTTCAGCTAATTCAATCGGACGACCTAGATTTAAAGGTGGAAGCGGCAAAGGAAATCCGGCGTCTAACTAAAACTTCGCAAAGGTGTCGGCGGCAGCTATCTGAAGCGGTTGTGCCGCTTGTTTCTATGCTTGGAGTTGATTTGCCGTTGCATCCTTGCCATGAGGCTGCGTTGCTTGCTCTTTTGAATCTTGCCGTGAAGGATGAAAAGTATGTATTTACTGTTTGTTTGTGTTTAATTATTGAAATATGTTTTGTTGTTAGGTTTTATGAATTTTTTTTGTTGTTTGATATTTAGTTCTTTATTGCTAATTATTGAAAAAGTACTGTGAGTTTTATGTGAAATTAAGTATATATTTCCTTGGATTAATCACCTATGTAAAAGCTAATTACTGTGAGTTGAGATTCTGTCTATCTGCTTTTCTTTTTATAGTTGATTGGTTGAGAAAATTTGTGGAAGGTAAAGTGATATGTAGTTTTGATTTCCTAGATCTATTTACGTAATTTTTTAAGATTTAGAAAATTTTGAATTTGACCATCTGGCAAATATCTGTTAGAGGATTTTTAGTTAGGTAGTTTGTGAATCGAATTCGTAGTAACTCATTGGCCTTGGAAGAGCTTTCACATGCTCTCCTTTAGTGCAGATAAAATTGAGGAAAAGGAGATGAATTGATTCTAATTTTATGTTTTTAATGCATCTGATTCGTGAAACTTGGACTTTGGGGTTTAATTGTATCTGTTTATCCACTTTCTTAGTTTTCTTGATGACAGGGTTATTTTAAAGAAAGTGGGATAAGGATGATACTGAACTGAAGGTTGTTATAGTTTGTTAAAGTGCGTTCTAATAATTGTTCCTTTTAGAAAGAACTAGATGCTTGTTAGTTGAGCCTATATTATATTTGAGGGTAGTTGTTCTTTGCCTCAGATATCACGGTTCCTCTTTTCCCTTTTTATTTTCTTGCAAGTTGTTGAATCGGTTGGGTTGTGATTGGTGGAAGTGAGGCTGTATGTCTTCCTGCAGAAGGAAAACTTCATTAGGACATATTATTTTTATTGCACTGCCTTTTCTTGAATGTGTAAAACGTTAAACATAATATTTTTACCTTAAAGAATGAAACTTCTATTTCACTCATTTCCAGAAGTTCTTCAGCAATCAAATGGTTTCAGAAACCTTAGAGGTCGAATAGTATTTTCCTCCCATCTTGAAGAAGGCTAAATACAAATTAGAACTGATTTTTTCTAGTCCTTAGACGGTGTCTTGATTCCTAACAAAGATAATAGTAGCATAGGTGTACTACTTTTGGTGGTTATAAAGGTGCTCTTAGGCTTAATTAGTTAACAATTAATTTCAGGAAAAACCAGGGATCTAGTTTATTCATGTGTTCTTGACCAATAACCATGGAGAAACATGACCTTTATATGACCTACCTATAGTCCAGGTGTGTCATTTTTTATGAGTAAATAAACAGTCATGTCTGCAAAAAAGAAATTTTGGAACTTTTTTTACAAGCTGTAACTTTATGTTCTGACCAAATTTATTTGTGTATATCTCAAAGTTACCCTTTTGAACTAGAGTGGTTAACATGAGAGACAGGGGATAAGAGAGAGAACATGGGCATGGGCATTACGAGTCCGTGTTTTTGAATTGTATATTGGTGTGGATCATTTAGGATCTTCCATGCATAATTTTTTGTAGAAAATCATGTGAGAAGCATAAAAGCTGCAACTATTTGTTTTTCTTTATTTATTTATTTTTTCAATTTTTCAGAATTCAAGAGCATGTATTAGAACTTTTGACAGTTCTATCCTTCTGTCAATTTGACATTTTCCTTACATGAGTTTGTTATATTTTATCTTGCAGGAATAAGATTGATATTGTAGAAGCTGGTGCCCTAGAACCAATAATAAACTTTCTTCAGTCAGAGAGTTTAATCCTACAGGAATACGCAACTGCATCTTTGCTCACTCTATCTGCATCTTACATCAACAAGCCTGTCATAAGTTCTTCTGGCGCCATTCCACTCCTTGTAGAAATCCTTGGGAATGGAAGCTCGCAAGCCAAGGCCGATGCAGTAATGGCTCTTTACAATCTCTCAACACTTCCAAACAATCTCAAAGTTGTTTTGGATTCAAAACCAATCCCTTATATAGTCAGTTTGCTTAAAACTTGTAAAAAATCTTCCAAAACAACTGAAAAAAGCAGCGCCCTCATAGAATCGTTAGTAAGTTTTGATGAAGGGAGAACTGCTTTGACATCCGAAGAAGGTGGAGTGCTGGCAGTCGTTGAAGTTCTTGAAAATGGGTCTCTCCAAAGTCGGGAACATGCAGTTGGGGCATTACTGACAATGTGTGAGAGTGACAGATGTAAATATAGAGAACCGATTCTTCGAGAAGGCGTAATCCCGGGTCTGCTAGAACTGACTGTTCAAGGAACACCCAAGTCTCAATCAAAAGCACACATGCTCTTACGGTTGCTGAGGGACTCCCCATATCCAAGATCCGAGATTCAACCTGACACGCTCGAGAATATTGTCTGCAACATCATTTCACAGATAGATGGTGACGAGCAATCCGGTAAAGCAAAGAAAATGCTTGCCGAGATGGTGCAAGTCAGCATGGAACAAAGCTTGAGACATTTACAGCAACGGGCTCTGGTATGCACTCCAACCGACCTTCCTATTACTACTTGTACTTCCGAAGTTTCTTCCAAATGATTTAGTTTTGGTATTTCAGCTTTGCCCTTCTTCCGAGGGGCTTTCCATGGTAAAAATATATATATATAGTAAAGAATGCCAGTCCAGGCTGTTGTGGTGGTGTCGGGTGACTGGTAAATGTCAATAAACTGAAATTAGTACGACTTTGAAGTTATTGTATCAAATGTTATATGCCTCTAGTAAATGCTTTCTCGTTTTCTTGTTCTCTATGCTCAGCAGTTTTTCGGTCCTTCCATTGAATAATGCCCTGATTGGGGGTGATCAGGGAGAAGTGTGTTTTCAGATTTTGAGGGGATTTGTGGGGAAGCCCCCTTAGATTTCCTCGAAATCCAGGTCACTCCCCTTCCATAATATCACTCGCAAACAGGGCCTAATATTCTAGGGCTCAATAATTAGTAATTTCTCGAAACGTCGTGTAAACAATGTGTGAATGGAGAAAGTGACTTTGTTTTGAACATCAATATGGCATAGCTCAATAATTGCTTTTATGAATTTCATTGAAAGGAAATTTCAATGAATCTTCATATTGTGATTCTATAAAGAATTATGAGGGAAGTTTCTCATTTGTGGGGTTTCCAATATGGTTTATTTATTGCTTTTGAGTTGAATTCAAACTCGATGTGCGAAATTTGATTCGAACTTGGATCTAGTTTTGATTTTGGCAGTAGAACATGACTCAATAAATACTCCATGAGAATGATGAGCCAGAAATTACCTCTCGGCAGATTTCGGCCTTCTACCTTAAATCCAAATGCATAAATTTTTCCAACTCTTCTTTTGTTTCTGAAGGATATGAACCTTAAAAGGATGATATCTATTTATACAAATATGAATTTTTCTCTTTATCTCCACATTACCAATAGCATGTTAACAGAGAATTTTTATTGAAATATCCTCGTTTTCAAAACAAAAGAAAATATCTCTACATATTTATGATGTCCTTTCGATGCTCGAGATTAATCATGAAATCTCAATATTGTATCTTAGTTTCATTTATTCTTTTTACGTGTCATTTGATTTGCGAAATCATGGTTTCACAATTTCAATTAAATTTCAGAAATCAAGATTCCCTGAATCAATATTATAATAATTATATCGATTATTATATTTGATTGACCCAGTTAAATTATGAGAATCATGATTTTTGTGTTTGGTTAGTATATGATTAATGCTATAAATTTCTTACTTTACTAAAATATCAATAGTCTATCAATTGCAATTGCAATTGCTTCATATCAGATTTTTAGATGATAACAATATAATTTATAATTTGTTAAATTTTCAAAATCAGAATTATTAAGTTTTGAAATAAAAATTCTGATTACGATATTTATGAAATTCTGTTTAATTCCGTGAACCAAATATGAGAATCCAACATTTTTTAGGCTTTCGGAAATTCTTATTTTAATTCTGCGAACCAAACATATCCTTATAATTAACTATTTTTAATCTTTTTATTTATAAATATAAGTTTTTATTTATATATTA
>JAYMTB010000128.1:0-18191 GCA_036897585.1 Francoa sonchifolia | reverse complement strand
GGATGTTAAGGGGCAACAATATTTCTGCTTCATCCGCCGTGGTCTGGTACATGTCTTCTAATTCATGGGTAAAAAATGCCCCAGAAGAAGGACCAGTTGTCGCAGACGAAGATGCACCAAACAATCCCGGACCAGTGGTTGCAGCCGAAGATGCTCCAATCAATCCCGAACCAGTTGTTGCAGACGAAAATGCTCCAAACAATGCCGGACCAGTGGTCGCAGCCGAAGATGCTCCAATCAATCCCGAACTAGTTGCTGCAGACGAAGGTGTTCCAAACAGCGGCGTGGATGATGAAGATACACCAAAAACAGACGGACTAGAACTCACAGCAGATGAACCCGCTCTAAACAAAGACGGAGCAGAACTCGATGCACGAGCAAATTCCGCATACGATGACGCATAAGCTGGAGTTGATGCAGAAGTACAAAACAAGGGCGAACCTGTACTAGCACCAAACGAAGCAGCTCCAAAAGGCGATGAAGCAGGTGCAGGGGCGGAAAGAGAAACACCATAAATAGAACCAAATCCGAATGCGACTGAAGGAGCTGGAGATGATGAGGATGGAAAGGACGGAGTAGATGTGGAGAATCCAGAGCTAGGGTTAGGGTTTGAGAAAAGGGAGGAAGAGCTGTTAAATGAAAATGAAGGCGCTGCAGAGGAGGATCCAGGGTTTGACGAAGCGAATGGAGATGATCCAAAAGCCGAAGCCGTTCCAAACGAAAATGCAGTCGAAGGAGAAGATGAAGACGAAGACGAAGACGAGAACGAGAAAGGCGAAGCGGATGAAGACGAGAACGGGAACCCTGACATCGTCTCTCCGTTTGAAGGTTTTAGGGGTTTCGAAAATGGAGGGCTAAATTTCTGGAAGGTATTTATATGAACCGAGTTGCCACGTGTACGAACAAGGGCATTTCAGTCATTACGTCTCTAAATCCTCTTTCTTCCCCCCTCAAGTTTTTCGTTCGAAAGTCTACCCCCGCCATTTTCGTCAATCCATCACGATCTTACTTTCTCAGAGTATTTGCCGAACGAGATGAACTACGAGCAGAGGCTGAAAGTCGCTGCGCATATCATTCTCGCTGAGGATGCACGCCCCGCTGATGTTCCTATTGACTGTGAAGAACTCGGTGTTAATGCGGTGCTGAAGCCTCACCAAATAGAGGGAGTTTCGTGGCTTTTACGGAGATATAAGCTTGGCGTCAACGTTATTCTCGGTACGGTTCTGTTTGATATTTGCCTAAACATTGCGTTGGAGTGTGTGTGTTGGTAATGGGAATGATTGTGTGCTTATTTGTTGTATTTGCAGGAGATGAGGTATGCTTTGTGTTATTTTGTGAAGAAATTTGAAGTAGTTACCGTTGCTCTTTGTTTTATTTTGAGTTGAGGTTGGATCGGGATTTAGGAAGGTAAAGGAAATTGTTTAGGATCTAGTTTGAATTTGGAAGAGGATAGGATTTATTTAACCATGCCATGGTTGCTTCATGATGACATTACTTAGTTAAGCTTGAATTGTCTCGGAGTGTGCACAGTCGAGCAGATTCGAAGATTGATGTATCTAGCTTGGATGGCTTGTCAATAGCTAGGATAACTAGTTTATTTGCAGTTCTATGGCATTACATGACTATGATAGACGTTGAGAACTCCGTTAGCTTGATTAGTTTATATCTTAGCTTTCTTTTTCATTACTTAGTCCCAATTTATGGCCTTCCGGTGGAATAAAAATCCATTAAAACCCCATTCATGTTTGTTTGCATTACATGTTAAATCTAAGTGAGCATTGCAGATGGGACTGGGAAAGACTTTGCAAGCAATTTCTTTGTTGAGCTATCTGAAGGTTCATAATCTGTCTCCTGGGCCATTTTGTTAGTAAACGAACCCTTCCACTTGATATCAAATTTTTTTGCTTGTTACTTGTTTATGTTTGTAAATTTTCTCATTTCTGATCATTATTGAATCCCTTGCAGTGGTACTGTGTCCTTTGAGTGTGACCGATGGCTGGGTATCTGAGATAATTAAGTTTGTTCCAAAACTTAAAGTTTTGAGGTACCTTGGCGATAAAGAACATCGTCTCAATCTGCGCAAGGCCATGTATGAATATGTAAAAGAACAATCCTCATCACCTAATGTGAGTTTTGGCTCCTGAATTGTGACTTTTATAAAACATCATAATCATGATTCTGTAGATTTACTATCAGGGTTTAGTTTGTGTTTTCATCGGATTTCAATGACTCCGCTCCACTGTTTGTTCCATGAGTGACTTTGTAGGTATAGTTCTACCATTTTAAAAAAAAAATTGTAGGAATTGGCCACCTTAAGACAAACCCACATCATAATGGATTGCAAGCCAAGACTTTGACCACTATGGCCCTAAGCTCGAAGTCTTTGATGTTATTCAATTTTTTTGTTTCTATCAACTTCTTATAATATTCTTGGTTTTTGTATGCCTAATTATCCATCTATTATATGTGTGTCAGCGGTTTCTTATATTGGAAACATTTGCAGGTATCATTACCTTTTGATGTGCTGTTGACAACCTATGACATGGTGTTGATAGACCAGGACTTTCTTTCTCAAATCCCGTGGCAGCTTGCAATAATCGATGAAGCTCAAAGGCTTAAAAATCCTTCCAGTGTATGTTTTAATACTGTGAGAGCTATCTCTTGTATTATTCTTGGACGTGTGTATATATATATATATATATCTATGGTGGCAATTTCTTGCTACCTTCTGTAGTATTTATTATCAAGAACATGGATTCGTATAGTGTAACTGTCAACCATATGGAAATTTTTTAAAATTGAAACGATAAGATAGTCTAGATCTATGAAGTATTGCAAGATACCAAAGTTTGTCTCTGTATAATGTCTCTCTATCAGGTGACTACTTTTGTAAGTTTGAAGTAGGTTTGTACCAAGGATGACAAAATATGACTAGGTGACTAGATGTTTAATTTGGATTATTGTTTTCCCCTTGTTGGAGGTCTTAAATTGTTAAACCTTAATAGGTTCTGTATAATGTCCTCAGCGAGCGGTTTCTCATGCCAAGAAGGTTATTGATGACTGGGACACCTATTCAGAACAACCTCACTGAACTATGGGCGTTGATGCATTTTTGTATGCCTTCGGTTTTTGGAGAACTGGAGCAGTTCCTTTCCACATTCCAGGAATCCGGAATTCTTACATCAGGTTAACATTTACCTGCATCGTTTTTCCACACTAGTGATCACACCTCTGATTAGTAGATATCTAAAAGAGCAGCTGCATAAACAGACTCTAGACCACACACTAGATGGGTGTTTGTTATACAACAAATATTATTTGTTTTTTTCTGATAAGTCGTCAGCCCGTGCCTTGCATCTTGTCGATCAAGTGTTCTATGACAACGTTAGTGGTGAGTGATTCTACCCATTTATGGTTTTTCCGAAACAGCCTCTCAAAACAAAATTCAGTTAATTGGTAAGTCTGTCACTGGGTGAACTCAAGTAATAGACCCACTAGAGATGTGGTAAAGGTCATATGAATTGAATTTATTTGAATCTGTTCCTGTATGATGATTCTTCTGATTTCTTCTTTTGTTTTTTCTCATTTCAACATTCTTGATAAGTTTTGATATTTACTTGTGAGGATTCTCTGATAACAGAACCTCACTGTTGTAAATGTCACAATGCTCCTGACAGGATATGCTAAACCCAAAGACAAGGAACAATTTAGAAGTTTAAAATGCATTTTAAGAGCTTTCATGCTTCGACGAACAAAATCTAAACTTATTGAATGTGGGACTTTAATGCTGCCACCTCTTACTGAAATCACTATGTAAGTTTGCTATTCAGACTTAAATTTCATTAATTATTTTTTCAAGAAAACTTTTAGTGTTTATCTTGATAGGAAGCCTATGTACTTCATAGGATACTAAGACACTTTATCTTGATAGGATGGCCCCTCTAGTTGGCCTTCAAAAGAAGGTATATATGTCAATATTGAGGAAGGAGCTTCCAAAACTCCTCGCAATTTCTTCAGAAGTGTCAAATCCCCCATCCTTACAAAACACTGTATGTTACTTTACTCATCAATTTTCTTTTGCTGTTTCAGTTTTTGTCTTTCCAACTTATGTAGTTCGACAGGGAAGTGTTATGTTATGTGGTGACTTAAAACCCGCATATAACTTTGACAAAAAGAAAAATAAAAAAATCGATCCAAGGGGTTACATTTTGAATAGGAGAGCATAGAATTTTGGAATCTTGCTTGAAAATATTTGATTATTGATGAGTCAAGTTGATGCTGCATCCTTTCTGTTAAAGGCATGATACAAAACCTACATGAGTATTTAAAAGTATAGGTCGATAATCTTCTATATTTTACGAAGCAAGTAATGAATTATAGTTTTGACGCTTATTTTGAAGATGTCTTACTTTTGTTATTTTCCTTTTAATTGTCAGATTACTAAATTTTTATGCACACATGTTTTTCTTATCTAAAATTTCCCATGTGTCCAGGTAATACAGCTAAGAAAAGCGTGTAGTCATCCTTACCTCTTCCCTGCTATTGAGCCTGAACCATACAAAGAAGGCGAACATCTCGTTCTGGTATTTCCACTTTCTTATGCTAAATTGAAGTGATTAAGGATTAGTGATGTTGGACGTGAATGAATTTTTGATATGTCAATATTATTGAAAAAAAAAATAGAACAGGGCAAAAGAGAGAAAGAAAGGAGTGTAAAATCTACTAGCTTTTGATTTTGTGCCGGAAGGATAGAAAGCTCTATGCTGCATCTCTGAGTCCTTGTAACTTTATATTTGACATTTTTTTCTTCATAATATTTCCTTCCAGCTATATAAATCACAATATGATCTGCTGAACAGGCCAGTGGTAAACTGATAATATTAGACCTTCTACTTAAAAAACTACATGATTCTGGACATCGTGTTCTTCTTTTCGCTCAGATGACCCATACAATCGACATATTACAGGTTTGTTGTTCCCCACTGAATGCATCCAATCCTTTACCTCAATTACTTGTAATAGTTATACTTTACCAGCAATGGCCAGTGTATATCATATGCTATGTAGGATTTTCTGGAATTGCGAAAGTACTCCTATGAGCGTCTTGATGGATCTATCCGAGCGGAGGAAAGATTTGCCGCAATACGAAGTTTCAGTGGGCAATCAGCTAAAGGGAGTTTGAATTCCGAAGCAGACCAAAATAATGCCTTTGTTTTTATGATATCTACAAGAGCCGGTGGAGTTGGTTTGAATCTGGTGGCTGCTGATACTGTGAGTTCTACAGAACACTCAACCTGCCATTCTCTTATTATCTTTTGGCACGAAGTGGATGCTTGAATTAGAATATTGATGTTGGCAATAATAATCTCATCAAAATATTTGTGCAGTCTTAGTCTTGAACATTTACTTTGCTACAATAAACCATAAGTACGACAATATCGGTTCTACTTGCTTTTGATTTCTTTGTGTACCTAAGTATTATGATAAAATGACATCGCTTTACCATTGAACGAAGAGACAGAAAGGAAATATTAAATTAGAATGTCATGGGGTTCTCCCACACTACATATCTGAGACTGAATGCTGAAATTAGCATGTATGAGAGGATGTTGCTAGTTCTTTTTGCTAACCATTTACATTCTTCAAAATTACCTTTTGATATTTGTCTATATGTCGAACTATAATGTAGGTTATATTCTTTGAGCAAGATTGGAATCCCCAGGTAGACAAGCAGGCTCTACAGCGAGCACACTGAATTGGTCAGCTGAATCATGTGTTGTCTATCAACCTAGTTACGAGACACTCGGTGGAGGAGGTAAGATCTATATATTAACTCTTGCGGTTGAAGGCTGATTTTGTTTACTGTTTAGTCTTAATTTGTTGATGTAGGTTATTATGAGGAGAGCAGAGAGGAAGTTGCAGCTTAGCCATAGAGTTGTAGGAGATGATGCTATGGATCTGGAAGCAAACGAAAAAGGAGTTGATGCTGGTGATTTGCGATCCATTATATTTGGGTTGCAACTGTTTGACCCTGTAGAAATCAACAATGAAAAAGTGGGCGAATTGAAGAAATCAGAACTAAATGACATGGCTGAGAAGGTGCTTGCAATCCGCAATGAAAAAATTCAAGGAGAGGATGAGAGGAAGTTTGTGATGAATCCAGTGGATATTACAAATGAATGTGATCTTCCTGCAGGAGGAAGTTCTGCTTCTGTCAGATTCGATCCTGGTTTTGATGAAGCTTCATATCTTTCATGGGTTGAAAAATTTAAGGAGGCATCAGAATCAAGTGGTGTTCCAGAATCAGAGCTGGGAAGAAAAAGGAACTTACCTGAGGAGAAGCGGCTAAAGATTGAGACTGCAAGGAAGAAGGCCGAGGAGGAGAAATTGTCGAAGTGGGAAGCCCTTGGATACCATTCATTGTCTGTCAAAGATCCTATATGTCCTGTGGATGGTGAAGTGATGTCAGATTTGGGTTCTGTTCATTTTGTTTATGGAGATTGTACTCAGCCATCAAAAGTTTGTCCATCCGAGCCCACTATCATATTCAGGTTAGTTCCTTGAAATGAGATGCCTTCACGCAAGCCCACTATCCTTATCTAAACCACTTATTCCCACTCTCAGATAGAATTGTAGCGAGAAATGTAGCACAAGCTAACATTCTTAAATTGTGAGTTGGGGGTGAATATGGATCCTGGCCCTCCCCACACTTCAAAAAATTGCACTCACTAAGAAATTTTAAAAGGAAAAAGTTAGAAACATGAGGAAAGGAAAGCTTTAGTAGCCTTACACTAGGTAGAGTCCTAGGATTTACTCTTATGAAGAAACCATCATCCTTTTGTTTAAAAGATGTATAGAAGTGTTACTTATGTTTTTTTCGTGTAATTTACTGTACTTGTTACTCAAACTTAATTTATATGCTTATTTGGCAGTTGTGTTGATGACTCGGGGAATTGGGGTCAAGGAGGAATGTTTGATGCACTGGCCAGACTTTCTTTAAGTATCCCTGATGCATATCAGAAAGCTTCCGAGATTGGAGACCTTCATGTTGGTGATCTCCATCTTATAAAAATTAATGGTGAGCTTTTGAATTCTCTCCTTATTTTGGCTTTTTAATGCAGTTTTAGGACTAAAGCTTAGTTGTGATTCTTCGGAAGATGGTTTAAAGAATGTCTGATTGGAAAAGTTCTCGTATCATTCTTCTCTGAAGTATTTGCAGTAATTTGTCTGAAGAAGTACCAAATCATACGTAAACTTTTAAAATGACAGCAGACTATTTTGCCAATCCTTATTCTTCATTTATCCAATATTCATTTTCTTTAATTTTCAACTTTCTTTATTGTATTTTACTTCTTAACTCTTAGGTTGTTTGTTGCAGAGGACTGTGATGAACAAAGTACAGGTGGTAACAACAGTCAGTGGGTGGCTTTAGCAGCAGTACAATCATATAATCTAAGGCGTAAAGTACCCCGTAGCAAATTCTCTACTCCCGACCTGGAGCGTTGCCTATCAAAGGCATCATTTTCAGCTGCACAAAATTCTGGTAAGATCGCAGCACATTTTCATAGTTAATTGTTGAGTTTGACATCCTAACTAATGTTATATCACTATGATTGTCCTTACAAGCTTCTATCCACATGCCACGAGTTGGATACCAAGATGGATCAGATCGCTCAGAGTGGTATACTGTGGAACGTCTTCTCTGGAAATATGCTTCCATCTATGCCATCAAGATTTTCGTGTATATCTCTCTCCCTCCCTCCCACACACACACACACACACACACTACCTCAACTGGCTTTACTTATTTCCTTCCATTTGCAGGTATTATTTTCGTCGCTCATCTTAAGGTTTGGCTAAGTTGTTGCCTACAATGCGCTCAACCATGGATATAGCTGACAACAACATACCTCTGCCCTCTTATAATGCTCACTTTAAGTTAAACCTTTTTGTGAAATTATCGATCATTTCACATTTGTAACATATTAACCCGTTGCAGAAGTGTTCTATCTCACAATCACACATAACAGACTGCATTCTCTCAGGCTCATTTTCAATTCGCCTCTTCTTTTTCGTTTTTGCAGGCAATGGTAAGTTAGAATTGGGTAAAAAAAAACATAAACAATAGGAAGGGAGAAAGAGTGTTACTTAACAAAATCTATTATCTTTCTATTTCATGCCACTCTTCCTTCATACCAACTTCCCTCCAACAAATCCCATTTACATATTTATATCACCCAATCTCTATCAACACTCTTCATCAACTTCCCATCTCTTTGACAATGTCCAATGGTAAATCCAATGGCAGCTCACCACCACCACCACCACCACCAAGGCGTCTTCCTACGCCAGGCAAAGCAACCATACTTGCTCTAGGCAAGGCCTTCCCTAGCCAACTCGTTCGTCAAGAATGGTTAGTCGAAGGCTACATTCGTGACACCAAATGCCTCGATGTCTCCATCAAAGAGAAACTCGAGCGACTCTGTAAGCAAACTTACTAACTTACTGTATACAGTATGAGAATCTGGTACACTGAACTCAACTTTTCTGCTCGCATTGTATTGTAGGTAAAACTACGACTGTGAAGACGAGATACACAGTCATGTCGAAGGAGATTCTGGACAAGTATCCGGAAATAGCAACGGAGGGATCGCCGACAATCAAACAGAGGCTAGAAATTGCAAATGCTGCGGTTGTAGAAATGGCGACCGAAGCAAGCCTTGATTGCATCAAACAATGGGGAAGATCAGTGCAAGATATCACTCACGTTGTTTACGTTTCTTCGAGTGAAATCCGATTGCCCGGCGGCGATCTTTACCTCGCTAGCAAACTTGGATTAAAGAATGATGTTGGCCGTGTAATGCTTTACTTTCTCGGCTGCTATGGCGGCGTCACTGGCCTTCGCGTCGCCAAAGATATCGCTGAGAACAATCCAGGAAGCCGCGTTTTACTAACGACTTCTGAAACTACGATTCTCGGGTTCCGTCCTCCGAACAAGGAACGCCCCTACGATCTCGTCGGAGCTGCACTTTTTGGCGACGGAGCTGCGTCGGCGATAATCGGAACAGATCCGATTTCCGGTAAAGAGAATCCATTCATGGAATTGAACTTTGCAGTTCAACAATTTTTACCAGGAACACATAATGTAATAGATGGAAAAATTTCAGAGGAAGGAATATATTTCAAACTCGGAAGAGATCTTCCTCAAAAAATCGAAGATAACATCGAAGAGTTCTGCAAAAAACTAATGGTGAAATCAGGTACGAACGATTTCAACGATCTGTTTTGGGCAGTTCATCCTGGCGGACCAGCGATTCTGAATCGATTAGAGAATACGCTGAAATTGAGAAGCGAGAAGCTTAATTGCAGCAGAAAGGCGTTAATGGATTATGGAAATGTAAGCAGTAACACAATCTTTTATGTGATTGAGTATATGAGGGAAGAATTGCAGAGAAATGGAGGTGAAGAATGGGGCCTTGCATTGGCATTTGGACCTGGAATTACCTTTGAAGGAATTCTTGTTCGTAGCCTATAAACTATGATGTTTTGAAGTTAATAAGTATATGATTATGAAGAAATGGGATTCAAGAAAAGCTTGAATTTCTTTGGATTTTACTAAGGTATATGTCATAAAGATTACAATTTGTATTCATGATTATATGGAAATTAATTAATGGAGAACGAAAAATTGGTCCTATAATAGCATTTCCCAATAGGGTTTTTGGCCATTTTTTATTATAAAGTTTCCAGTTTTCTCCTGTGAGCGATCAGACCTTGCATTTTTCATGGCCGCCATTGCCACTTCTCAGAATCGAAGATGGTGGGTCTTTCTTCGAAACCACTACCTCATCAACGCCATGAATTACAGGTACCCCTTTTCCCATTAATCAAACCTAAGTGTTTCTTCTTTTTGCTTATTATCAATGATTGTTAAAATTAGGTATTGTTCTTCTGTACAAACGAAGAACCATGAAGATGAAGGTAAGAGACCTAGTTCATCTACCACAATCAAAAGGTCTAGAGCCATGGCACGGCTTATTAATACAAAACCCTGGTCAAAAGAACTATACTCGTCTCTCACTGCCTTAGTTCCATCTCCTTCGAAAACTACTGTTTCTCAAACTCTACGTCGCATTAGAACTCCGGCTAAAGCTCTTCATTTTTTCAAGTGGGCACAAGATTTGGGTTTTGTTCATAATGTTCAATCGTATTTCATGATGCTAGAAATATTGGGTCGCAGTCGAAATCTTAATGTGGCTAGAAATTTTCTGCTTTCGATTGAGAAGAACTCAAATGGAGCGGTTAAGCTTGAGGACAGATTTTTTAATAGCTTGATTAGGAGCTATGGGCAAGCTGGGTTGTTCCAAGAATCTATAAAGCTTTATGAAACAATGAAGACAGTTGGTGTTTCACCCTCTGTAGTTACGTTCAATAGTTTATTCATGGTTTTGCTTAAACGGGGTCGGACCAATATAGCAAAGACATTGTATGATGAAATGCTTAATACATTTGGTGTTACACCTGATGTACATACATTTAACATATTGATTAGAGGTTTTTGTATGAGTTCAATGGTTGATCTTGGGTTCAGGTTTTTTAAGGAGATGTCACGGCTTAAATGTGTTCCAGATGTGATTACTTATAATACGCTTGTTGATGGACTGTGCAGGGCAGGAAAGGTTAAGATTGCACATAATTTGGTAAAAGGTATGCATAAGAAAAGTGTGGATTTGACTCCTAATGTTGTTACTTATACGACTTTGATTAGAGGGTATTGCACGAAACAAGAGATTGATGAAGCTTTGGTTCTTTTTGAAGAGATGGTTAGTGGAGGACTTGAGCCAAATAGAATCACTTATAACACTCTCATTAAGGGACTTTGTGAAGCTCGGAAGCTTGATAAGATAAAAGGGATTCTAGAGGGAACTATAGGGGGTAGAGGATTTTCTCCTGATACATGCACATTCAATACTTTGATAAATGCACATTGCCTTAGTGGAAACTTAGACGAAGCCATGAAGGTCTTTGAAAAACTTTCAGAGGTTCGTGTTCAACCGGATTCAGCCACATACAGTGTCTTGATCCGAAATTTATGTCAGAAAGGGGATTTTGAGAAAGCAGAGGAGTTATTTGATGAGCTAGCAGAGAAGGAAGTCCTGTTAAGCAATGCTGGGTGTATACCTATCGTTGCTGCTTATAATTCCATGTTTGAGTACTTGTGCAGAAATGGGAAGACTAAGAAGGCTGAGAAAGTGTTTAGGCAACTAATGAAAAGGGGAACACAAGACCCTCCAACTTACAAGACTTTGATCATGGGGCACTGTGGGGAAGGTACTGTGGAAGCTGGGTATGAGCTTCTGGTCTTGATGTTAAGGAGAGATTATGAACCTGATTCTGAGACGTATGAATCCTTGATTAATGGTCTTTTGCGGAAGGATCAACCGCTTCTTGCTCACAAGTGTTTAGGTTCAATGATGAAGAGCTCCCACCTCCCTAAGACGGCTACCTTCCACTCTATACTAGCAGAACTTTTGAAAAAGAGTTGTGCCCGTGAATCTGCCAGCTTTGTGATGCTAATGTTAGAAGGTAGAATTAGACAAAGCATCATTCTGTCAACACATACTGTAAGGCTACTCTTTAGTAGTGGATTGCGAGATAAAGCATTTCAGATTATTGGATTACTTTATGATAATGGATATGTGGTTGAAATGGAAGATCTGATTGGTTTCCTCTGCCAGAGTAAAAAACTGTTAGAGGCATGTAAAATGTTGCTCTTTTGTTTGGAGAAAAATCAAAATGTTGACACTGATTTGTGCAGCACAGTTATAAAAGGCCTGTGCAAAAGTAAGAGGGTCTCAGAGGCATTTGATTTGTTCTATAAATTGGTTGATAAAGGAATCCATCAACAATTGAGCTGTCAAGAAGATTTAAAAATTGCACTTATGGCAGCGGGAAGATCACATGAAGCCGACTTTGTTTCTAAGAGGATGCCAAGACAGTAGCTTAGAAAAATAGTGTAAATCCTATACACCGTTTTCTTGTTTTTTACATGAATTGCTACCATGGCTCAGAAATCTTTACATGCAAACAAAGATGAATGTTTAGAAATATATGATTTCATTTTTGTTACTTTGATTGGTTTCATCTTTGGTTCAAGAAAACACAAAACATCGAGTTTCAGCCCGTGCTTTGAAGTTTGGGTGTGTGTTTCCCTTCTCAGTGCCCTCCTAGTCTATTTCTTATTATCTGACTGCCGAAATGAATCAATGTCTTAAGTACATTGGTAGAATCTTAATGCCATATATGGTCAATAATGCAGTTGTTGTATTAATATATCAATACACTTAACTGTTGATTAACAAATTAAATGATTAGATTCTTCATGTGTTCTCCCTTGATATTGTCCCTCATGTTACTTGTTTTTTCTTTGATGCTCAGACATGATTGCTGGGCAGCTGCCGGTTGATCCCATAATGCTGCCAATTGAAGAGTAATCGAGAATTGCAGCACAGACAAGGTAATGAAAAAGAAAATGATATTCAACATATCGTCAAAAAACAATGAAACCGAAAACAACTTAACTAATAAAAGTAGTCTGTTGTGTTGGTATTAGTTTCCCATTTTCCACTATGAAAAGTGCTTAAATAGATCTATTTTCTTTGCTAAATCACTTTCTTTTTTTGTTATTCTTTGTTTACATGCAAGGGAATTAGTTGTGTAACATAGCAACTACTTAGGTTAGTTTATGATAGTTTACGAAAAACATCAATGCCACATGTTTCTTCTCAACATTACCCCAAACCATAAAGAACAGAAAAGCAAAAGAAAACACTAGATCTAGAGGTCTTTAATCTTGCAATGTGGGTTACTTTAAAGTCAATTGCATTAAAGCGTATCTAAATCTAGCTATATTTATAATCATAGTCTCTTTTCACTCAATATAATTGTATATATAGAGAGAAAAAACAAAGGTTTTTTTATTGAAATGGTAAGTTTAATGTTTTTTCCACTAAACCCTGCGACAATCCCCCGTTCACTTATCTAGAAACTTGGCTTTTATTTATTTGATGTTGTGCGTGAAAAGTACAACTTATCATGTAATACTTAACTGGGCCTATTATGCATTTTGCATGAATGTTACAGCTCTTCCAAGATATCATATTCCCCAACTGGCTTTCTTTGTGTTCTGATAATGACTGAACTCGGAAGTTGTGATCAAATGGGATGATGATTATTGAAATTGAAGTGTACTTATGGACAAAATATAGATTCTCTACTAGTATACTCCCATAAGAAATGACTATCTGCTGAAGAAAACTGCCATAATGATGAATCGTAGCAAAATTCAGCACTTAAATTTGTTCCGTTTGTGAAGAGATCAGGCAGGTCAAACAATGTGTCGTCATCCTCAATTACTGGAGAACCTGTTGATTCTTCAATGCTATTCCCCAATGAAAAAGTGTTTGATGAATGCAAGCTAGGAGGTGTTGGATCAGTGAATGTGGCAGCTGCTGCTTTAGAAGCAGCAGCTTGGATATCCTTGGAAGACATGGAAGCCGGACGAGGAAGTTCTTCAGCCAATTCAGGGAAATTCAGATAAGCTGAGCCACCTTTGATTGCTAACGCAGCTACATCATGAGCTCGCGCTGCCATTTCAGCTGTAGGGTACGTACCAAGCCATATTCGAGATTTTTTCCTCGGCTCGCGAATTTCAGACACCCATTTGCCCCAGCTACGCATTCTTACTCCACGGTAAGTTGGGTGTTTCCCCTCATTGCCTTTATTCTTCCTCTTCCTACGACCATCACCATTTTCAGACCCTTTGTGATCATCTAAATACGTTGTTGCAGATGAAGAAGAAATCGCCGTGGTGATAGTAATGCCAGAAGAAGGCAAATAAAGTAAGTTTTCTCTAGCATTACTCTCTGCATCAATATGGTCTTTCATGATACAAAACTTCTTCAAGTTGAAGAAGAATATGAATGATTGCTACATAAAATAGAAGAAATAAACCTTTTATGATTTTAAAAAAAAGAAAAAGAAAAAGGAAGAATTAAAGAAGCATTTGTGGCCCATACATAGCATACAAATTCCCCAAAATTGCAGCCCATGTGGAAAATTGTACAAATAAATATGTCTAAGTAAAGACTTGATGTAAATATTTTGCCATTCAAGTACTAATTTTGGCCTATTCTTATGTCTATATTACTACATCATATTCTCCTTCTTCAATGGTGAAAAGGGTAGGCCATAAATGCTTTGTAATTCAATCCACAAACATCATATGTACAAATCAAACCAAGTACTAGGTTTGATGCAACACTTTGTATGGTCTCATATTCGAATTTCACTATTTCTCGATTCTTAATTACCCTAAAACATAAACACGTTATTAACGTGGCCATACCCATGTAATCATCGGTTATTAGGATGAGACAAAAAGTTGCATAATGACCAAAAATTAAACCTAGTAACTACTTGATTTGTATAAATTGAATTGATACATAAGGAATCTTGGACAGCATAATTCTATAATTTACGACATACACACATGCTGCACATGCTATAAATATTCAATGCCTTAATGCAATTTTGCTTTTTAATCCCTTCATTAAGAAAAAACAAAGGTTTATCTCGAACACCCTTTAGCTTTTTAATATCATTCATCCGATTTCCCCATATTTTCTCTATCGTTTTTATTTGAATACACGTTTAACACCTTGAACCGACAATTTTTTAAAGTGTTTTTTTTTTTTTTTTTTTGGGTTATAATTCAATTTATGTCATGCACAAATTTTTTAAAATAAATGTTTTACTTGTTTAAGATCTAAAATAATTGAAAATGATAATGATATTTGACCTTAGGTACTTGATTGAATAGTAAAACTTTTAAAGTCTTTTTCTGTAATTTTATAATTTTATGTGGTAAGTATTGGTATTTATGGAAAATTGAGTACCCTAAAAGTAAAATTGGGTGATATTCTGCTGCTCATCGCTTCGCTTGGCGCTAAACGGAAGGCGCAATGGCGCAACCGAGAGAGATTCCCATAAACCCTGTTGGAGTCGCTGCGCAGCCGCATCTTGCGCTGGGGTCCGTGCCTGGTCAGACGTCCGTTTTGAAGCGGCATCGTGATTGTGAGGTTGGAGGTGAATCGGCTCCGAAAAGGCAAGCGATTGGTCACGATGTTTTGTTTAGGATTGTGTTGCCATCGCGTCAGATCGGGAAGGTTATTGGAAAGGAAGGTTGTCGTATTCAGAAGATTCGTGAAGAAACGAAAGCTACTATCAAAATCGCTGACTCTATCGTTGTGAGTTTTGATTTGTTAATGTCTTCGTATCAGAGTTTTTGCACAGTTTGTTTGAGAAATGATTATATATTACGATTAGCTTCTAGGTTTAGTTTCTCGCACTCAACTTTGATGATAACATGGTTGCATCTAGCTGATGTTATTGCCGTCACTGTAACTTGAATGCAAATGAAGAAGTAATCTCAAGTTGACTTGATTGTGAGCGAATTTGTTTCACTGCTTTTAGCAAGTATGTTAAAACAATTTACTCTTATACTTATGCTGCCACCTATCATCTGTTCCTTTTTTTCAAATATTGAGCTCTTGCTTCCTCTCCCGCTCCCATCCCCAATAGTGTTTGAGTATTTATTCATTCTCTCTATTCAAAATGCTTTAATATATTCTGTTATTGATAAGGAAGTCGATTGGTGCTGCAAGGGTTAGGAGTCCCAATAGCTTGTTGTTGAATTCATTAAATTGACGTGTTGCTCAAGAAACCTAAACTGAAGCAGTTTGTTCGACAACTGTAAGAGCTTCTTGTATATTTTCTTTATCCAATGACTGGCATTTATCCCTTCTGTTTAATGTTTTGCAGCGGCATGAAGAGCGAGTAATCATTATAAGTTCTAAAGACAATGACAACCTGATTTCTGATGCTGAGAATGCACTGCGGCAAATAGCCACTTTAATTCTAAAGGTGATTTAATTTGTCGCGATTAGGGTGTTAGTGAACTAATGTATCTAGATGGACACGGGATCAGTAATTTCTATGTCACATGCCCTCACTTTTTACCATTTAATACTAATCCAATATGACTGCACTGATTGCATGGATCTGTACAAATCTGTCCTTTTAAAGATAAGTTGATTCCCAGTGGCTCGTAATGCAAGATTTTTATTGCTAACTAGTTGCTATATTACTTGGTATTTTATTTAATATTATGTGGGATTGTGTGACATTAACATTTCCTTTGTATTTAAACAGGAAGATGATAGTAACCTCGAGGCATTGAAAGTTTCCACAGGACATGTGGCTTCCAATACAATAAGACTTTTGATTGCTGGATCCCAAGCAGGTTGTTTGATTGGGGTGTCTGGTCAAAATATTGAAAAACTGAGAAATACTTCTGGTGCCACAATTGCAATTCTTGCTCCAAATCAGTTGCCTTATTGTGCTTCTGCCCATGAATCTGATCGAGTGGTACAGGTGAGCTTGTTGACTTTTCTATTACTTAGGGTGATCAATGTGAAATATGTGATTGGGTTCTTTATTATAACTTCAAGTTTTCTTTCTGCTCGCGAACATCCAATTTAGGTTTCAGGTGATGTTCCTGCAGTATTAAAGGCTCTAGAGGAGATTGGTCTTCAGCTAAGGTCTTTACATTCACATTTGATTGGTCTTACTTGGTGTTTCTGCATGCTCTTTTGTTTGGCTTGCTTATATTTCCATTACATAATTTATAGGGAAAATCCTGCACGACAAGTGATTGCTATCAGTCCCACATACAATTATAGCTCAAGTCGGGCAATCCAACCATATCTTGACCCAACTTCAGGTGATTCAATGTTTCATTCGAGAATAGCTGTAAATTCAGTGAGCCACATTTCGCTGTGGTATCTAGTTTTAATATATTTTATTATAACCACATCATCTTTAGGACAACCAATCTTGCAGCTGATTATGTAACTCTGGACATGATGATTTCGGAGACATTGGTTGGTGGGTTGATCGGAAGGTGTGGCACAAACATATCGAGGATCAGAAATGAGTCTGGAGCAACGATCAAGGTTGCCAGATCTTTCATTGTCAATCAGGATTGCTAATAATTACGACATCGTTTACATACTTGGTCTTAGTTGTATATAATTATAACAAGTAGATATTACTAGTGTATTCTTAGTCGAACTTACTACCTAGTACAAGTTTTTTTTTCTTCAGGTTTATGGAGGGAAAGGTGAACAAAAACACAGGCAAATCCAACTTGGTGGTAGTGCTGAACAGGTACTGTTTAGACCGTAACTCTGGTTAAGTGGTAGTTCAGCTTACATAATATCCGTTATGTCAGTCAATGTTTGATATTATGGCCTTGAGGAACTCTAAAACGACTGAATCATTCAATGTTATAATAGTGCATGCTTGTAAAACAAAGTTTCTGTCCCCTGTGACACTAGGGTCTTAACTTTCAACAAATTTTGATATTAAACAGGTTGCTCTGGCAAAGCAGAGGGTTGACGAATATATATATTCTCAGTTGATACAACAAGATGGCACTCAACAACCAGTGTAATTATACCCCTTAAATGCTTTTTAACTGTTAGTTTGTGTCATCTATAGCTGCATCTTCTTGCCATTCCGAATATTTGCCTATCATATTATAAACTTTTTGAGCTACAGACTCCTTGGACTATTCATCTCATAAGCATAACCATGTTCACTGATTTATATACACTTATTGTTCGGCAAAGCTGCCAAGCTAATGAGAATGCCTTGTTTAGTTTGCAGAGATGAAAGCTGGAAGAATAAAAGCTCTTGTTCATCCTCAAATCTTTAGTTAGATGATTATACATTTTTGCTGAATCATTGTACTAGTCTTTGGAAACTTTCATACTAGTGATTTATCTTCTTGTAAGGATATTTGCACAGAATTTGTATTTTCTAAGAATATGTCTTGTTCACTGAGCGCAAAATCTTGGTGATATCTAAACAACACCGGAAAAGATGCGAAAGACATTATCAGAAATGACATGATTTCTTGAGATTAAACACCGTATAATATCAATAATCAAATCATTATAACATCATCTAACTTACAATTACAAAATTTTAACACTACACTTCTGATATTCTTTGAAGCTAGCTGCTAGCGCTTGGATTTTATGTTTTTAATCCAAACCAATTCTCAA
>JAYMTB010000127.1:0-18197 GCA_036897585.1 Francoa sonchifolia | reverse complement strand
CTTTCAATCTCTGATTTTCAGCATACATTTCTTTTAGCTCCAATTTCAATTGTAACTGAAACAAATCAAATTTACAAAATCAACAAATAAAAAAAAAAAAAAATAGAAATCTTGATGTTTTTTTCAATTACCTCATTTTTAGTCTTATATGAGATTTCATCATCCACCATTGATTGATCACTCCCAGTATTACCAGTAAGAAGATTCAATCCCATCTATAAATAAACAATTAAAACAAAAGTTAATAAAATAAAAAATAAATAAATAAATGAATTAGAGAAACAAAATTTACATCCAGATCAGGAATGAGACGAGAAATCTCCTTAGCCATATTGACCGAAGAATTGTGAGAATTATCATCAGCCAATGGTTTCTTATCGGAAAAAAAATCAACTTCATCTAAAACCAGGCGATTTTCATCGGTTGGAGTTTGAAGAGCCGGAAATTCAAGGGAGGAAAACATCTTAACGGGAAAGGAATTGGAGTCAGAATTAAGGGTGAGACTCCATTTTTTGTCCATAAAAGGGAAGAGAAAGAAAATTATCAGTGGGAAAGTCTTTTGAAGGAGAAATGGGATGGGATATAAAAAGGGCTTGGAATGTAGACCGAATTGAATTGAATTTTGACAATTTTTTGGGATTTTGTTTTTTTTTAAAGGAAGTTACGAATGGTCAGATTTCAATGGGACCCATTTTTCAACGATGTGGATAATCGGGTTTATCCACCCATTATCCGCTTTGGTAATAAACCATTTTCTTTTCCGGGTTTTTGCTAGATCCGCTCAATCAGCAAGGGTTAATTCTATTTACACCCCTGTAATTATTTTGATTTCCTGTCTTATCTTTTTTGTGATTTTTGCATATGCGTCCATTTCTAACATTAATTTTTCTGTTTAACTCATTTTTTCAATAACAATTGGACTATTTGCTAACGAGAAATAATAAAATTGTGTATTTAAAAAAATTACAAATCATAGAAAAATCTTTGTAATTTAAGTTAATCACATAAATACAAAATATAATTATACCATTTATTTTTTGTGGGATATTTTGTTTTGTTCTCGCTAATTTGATTAATTACTTTGCAAATGGATACTATCCAATTGTAATTCGGGCTAAACCCGTCTGATAAACTGGATTGGGGTTTGGGTCAAACCGGAATGAAAACAGTTGGGTTGGGAGCGGATCGGACCAAGCCAGAGTTGGTTGAGAAGGGTTTGACTGATTCTTGATAGATCGAAAGAGAAAGAAAAATGGATCCACAGTTATGGCAGCAGCTGGTTCCACGTGTGAAGAATAAACGTTGCTAAGTCAACGCAATTGACGGCCCGGCTCTTTGTGAGTTCAAGACCAGATGGAGATGGCGAAGTGGTTCAGTCTCTCTCACTGGACCCATTTTTTTCGATACATAGGGCGTAAGACATCACCACGTTTCAGATCTGCTCTCCGGGAACCTTGTTGACTGTTTATCGATGAGACCGCGTCGCTTGCTTTGACCTTTTACAGTTATTCTATCACTTCATGGTTTTTTAGTTTAAATGTTTTGTGTTTTCAGATCTCGTCGTCACTGGTTGCGATGTGGTTTTCGCGAGATTTGGAGATTTAGGGTTTTGATTTGGTTGTGCGTGATTTGGAGGAGATTTGTCGATTCAGGTAACCTAATTGATTGTAATGAGTTGAATTTCTCTAAAGTGATTCGCAATTAAGCTCTCTTGCTGTGGATTTACTAGATGCGTTAGTGGAATTCTGATTTGATTGTTGAAGGTTGTCTGTCCTTTGAGTATTAATTTTGTTCTGATAGCTTAGGTTTGAAAAAAGTGGATCAAATTTTACTCCAATGCTCTTAGAACAGAGCATTCACTCTCTGTTGATTGCAAGAACTCCTTAACTCGAGTAGATATGGAGCAATTTGGATATCGTTTATAATGCTTATGTCACCACATTCTTATTATATCTGATTGCAACTAGATAGAGTGACCGACCTATGGGTGTTTACTCATTTATAATTGGATTGCAACTAAATCTTGGTTGAGAAATTGTTTGCTTGAGTGAATGCATGTGACTTTTGATAATGTGCCTGTTTGAGGACAAATTGTTAATTGTTTACTGTGTTTGATATTTGTGACTATTCATTTTAGTAATATTTCAGATTGAAAATGAAAGGGATTGATGGGTAATCTTGTTTGTTTATTTTCTAATGATATGGTTGATGCTTCTATAAAATCAACTTGCTTTCTAAATTATCGATCATCACTTTTGTTTTGTAATGATTATTGCTTTCTGATATGTTACGATGAACAATATCTTGAAGAAATTATATGAATAGTCAGCTTTTGAAATTTTGGAACTGCTTCGGTAGAGTTCCATGTTTGTGTATAAGTTGGGTTTGGCTAGACTCTTGTGATTTCTATTGATAAATGGGCTTATCTTTGATTCTAACAGTGGCAAATAAGATTCCTTACTACATCTCTATCTCTATAATGGCATTTTCCCAACTTGAAAATCTTCCGGTTTTTTATTTTATTTTTATTGAATTTGAGGGTCCTTTGTCGGGTAGAATGACTTGAAGCACGTGTTTATGTTACTTTGCTTTGTATATAAGTAAGTTATCTTTATTAGATAATGATAAAATTCATTCTAAATAGCTTGACTATTCTTTTGTATGGTCTAATGAAATTGATCACACAATTGTAATTAATGTGTTCACTAAAATCATTAGTATAGGTAAAATCTCATAAATATTAATTGACGTAGACTTCCGAAGCAGCATTGTCAAAAAGTAGGTGGGAGTGTAATTGTTGACTTGCAAGCTCGGATGTTCTAGATCCATAATATATGTCAAATATAATACTTATTGGCCTGGTACTGGGTTTTGTTTATTTGAAGTCTCCAGCCTTCTTCCAAGAAAATTTCTGTTGATGCTATAATCCGAATTTTAGAAAAGTTTGGTTGATGATGAAACCAAGCTGAATCATTTTATTTTAATGAGTGAAATCTGAACTACTCAATCTGATTGAATGAAGTCTGTTTGACCAGTTTTTTACTATCTATAGCTTGTTTGCATACTAATGGATTATACGCATTGGGACATTCATTTACATGTGAATATTATATATTAAAATTGTTGCAGGGTGTTGCGGACAAAGATATACACAATACACACTCCAATTGCAACAAATTTCTCGAAGCCAATTGCCTCCATAAAGGCAGCAGAAGGCTACAGCAATTCCGAAAAATAAAAAACAAAAAGGTGAAAAATGTCTAGACAGATGAACATATTTATGCTCATTGGCAGACAATAGCACAGAACAGATTACAACAAAAACTGTAAGAAACTCAACAAGGTCTTCCGACAATGCAGCGAAGAGGACCAGCATCAGATGTCAATGCTGGAACCAAGGCTCCAGGAGCAACCAGAAACGACTGAGTTTTAGAATATAATGGAGCACAAGTTCCATATCCAGATTGTACGAAAAAAGCTCCATTCATAAACACATCTCTTGATGATCTCCATTTCCAACTTTTACCTGCTTTTCCTTCCCTTTTCGTCACCTGTTTCATATAACAATTCCATTTTATGTACATTCTAAACTACTAACTCGCACAATTTGTTTCAGACCCGGAAAAAAAAATCAAACCTCTTTCGATTCCTTCCTGTCAGGAGCAATGAAGTAGTTTCCTTCGCTAAAAATGGTTGGATTTGCACTTCCACCAATAGCGTACATTATCCACTCATCATATCTATTATTCGCCACGTGTGCATACCCAAATCTCACCCTGTAAAACAAGCCAAGTTAGTCGTGAATCACTCGTACTTACCGAATTTAATCCAGTTTACAGATTTAGACACTCACCTTGGCATCCTTTCAATTAAGCCCGAACCAAATCGATTAAATGCTATCGTAACTTTCATAATTTTGTCTGCTGAAAAATTGTCACTGTGCCCTAACAACATAACCTGCAAAAATTCAAAAATAAAACAAATTTCAAACTAAAACTCCAAAAATGTTGTTTTTATAGTAATTTTACTCACTTTATCATGCTGCTGGAAATAATTGTTGGAAATGGTAACAAACGAAGACGCATGAGTAACATCAGTAAGTCCATCAGTACACCGCGCCAAAAAGCAATGATCAATCCAAATATGCGAAGAAGCAAACACGCTAATAGCATCGCCATCTGACCCTAATCTATGACCAACATGGTCCGGCGTACTACGAACCCTGCCAGACTTCCCCGGCTTACAATCATGAATGCTAAGTCCATGAATAATTACGTGACTAACACCTTGAATAGTAATGCATGGTCCATTCGCAATTTCCACTTTTACCCCTCGACCATCTAGGGTTTTATAACTATTCATAATCAATTCATTTTTCAATGTAATTGTCATGTCTTTGGCGAAAATAATCCATAATGGTTGCTTTTGAATCACCCCATATCTTAGCGTTCCGGGTTTAGGGTTTATAGGGTCATCGGATGGATCTCTAACTACGTAAGTAGTACCGAATTTCCCTCCTATCGCGTCTTTTCCAAACCCTACAGCGCAACTAGCTAATGCGCGACGATCAGCTATCCAATTCGATTTTGTTCTCCAACATACATCAATGATGTTCATCAGTTTTTTACTAGTCTTTGGAGCCGGAAGATAGTAGTTTGCAGGGGCAGATTCCATCAATGGAAAAATGATGGAAATAAGAAGCGAAAATAGGAAGAAATTTTGGGATGTGGAAGCCATGGATGAAGAATGACAATGCTTGGATGGTAGATGGTGATTTTATATACGAAATTTGAAGGTGTTGATGCCACGATTTATGTGACTAATTTTTAATCTAATTAATTTAAGGAATTAGTTGATTGGTCGGTAGGATTTAGGACTACATAAAACGTGATTGCACGAGTATTAGGATTGTAATAAACTTAGTGTTGTTTAGATACTTAGAAATTATTATAAAATAGTGATGGGTATAAATTTTTAGCATATTTTATTGTTTACCATATTAGGGTTCAATGGATTAGGGTGGACATAATTATTGAATGAAATAATTTTTTAAAATTAGCATTGTTATGTTGCTAGTGTAGGTATAAAGGTTTCAATGAACCTAAAATTTGGAAATATATAGACGAGATTTGAAACTTAAATATTTTAGTACAACACCAACATATTTTACCTGTTAATATCAATTTTTTTGGGTGTTTGAATTGAACAAAACTCATTTACTTTTTTAATTTCAATACTTTATTTGTTTTGCTAAAGCCTAAAGAGATGTTCAAATTGTAAGTCAAAATTCATTGTTTTTAATATTCTCCAAATTATGAAAGATACATATATATAAATTTCATTATATAGACTAATAATCAAAATTACATATATTTTGTACATAAATTTCATTATATCGACTAATAATCAAAATTAGAAAAACACGAACAAATTATAGACAAAACTTATACATTCTTTTTTTTTTCCTTCATAATATCATGTCCTACCTCGTTAATTAATTTCGAGATATTCAAACCTAATTGTCTTTATTGGTAACATGAACATAATAATAATAATAATAATATATGCATCAAAATGGAGTGTTGCTAAAAGTTGAAAAATATGGATTTTTAAGCATAGTTACAAAGTCCATAAGCACATGAACTTCCCTTCATGCACTTATTATTGCCCCTTCCACAATTCTTCTCATCAGAAAATGGATTCACACACTTACCTTTGCAACATATTTCGTAATATTTGCATTTATTCCCACATTTCCCACAGTTTTGTACATCTATTGTTACATCGACACAAAGTTTTTTGCAGCACTTTGGTCCATCACTGTTCTTATTCGCTCTGCAAATTATAGGGTACCTGTCACAAGTCATTCCACCACGAGGGTTTTGAGCGAGTAAACGTTCTTCTGATCGAAGCATGGGGAGTTTATTGTACGATGAATAAACTTTAGACATAACCATAATTATCATCATCGAGAAAAATAGGATCTTTGATGAGTTCATTGTTAGGGTTTTTCGTTAGCCAAAAATGGATAGAAAGAAGTAATATTTTTTAGACTAGTTGAATATGGGAAATATGGGAGGATGGCGAAGTATTTATAGCTAGGAATCTATACACATACATATACACACACACATATATATATATATATATATATATATATATATGAGTAAAAGGAAGTGAGGATTCCAATTAATTATTTCAACAAATTCAAAATTCCACAACTAATAACATAGAAAATGTTGAAAATTATATAGAGAAACTGATTACTATTTCTTTTGAACTAATTTAAGACTCAATCTATTTTTATTTGAACTCCATATTTATATATATAAAGGTGATCTTAAATATTTGGCTTGTATAGAACAAATAATTATGTAACACGAATAGTAATGAAAAATTAATTCAACTACTTTCAAAAAAACATTTTTTATTGATTTAAAGTGTAGGTATTAAACACGAATATAACTAATAAATATCAAAAATTAAAAATTTAAAATTGGAATGACAAAAACGTACGAGGGCTTTCAATTTAACACGTTGGAAATACATTTTTATGGAAATGAAGTGACCAATTCTAATGAACCTTTGAAAATAATTAGTTACAATAGCACTATGAAATTTTGCATTTACAAACAACCCTTATTTTCTTTTAAGATAAGCTTTCAATTCTAAGCAATATTTTGACTTTTTTATTATGACCAAATCTCAAGTCATACTTTTTTTATTTCAAATATTAATAGTAAGAACAAAATTAATTGAAAAATATTCTCTTTTATTTAAAAAAAAAATATTGCAAAAAGTTTGATTTGGGCTTTATTGGGTATGAGGCCCATATGAAAACCCAATTTCACATAACAATATGGCCTTCCAAACCCAATAAAAGCCCATTTTTTTATCTGGGCTGAAACCCAATAAGTAAAAATAATCGAACCCGGTTCGGCCCAATAATAGCCCGCCCAAATTTTAATAGGCTTCGGTTCATATAGAGAGAAACTGTAAATTCGGGTGACGGACTTGTCCGATGTTTTGGCGGAAAATATCGGCAAGAAATGGTGGAGGTTTAGCCCATTCGTTGAATTCGCCGCCGCCAGCTCAGCCCACCACCACCAAGGACTTCAACGCCGTCATAAACCGTTTATCATCTCAGGGTGCTCACTTGGATGTCCTCACCACATTCTCTTTAATGCTCAAAGACAACATATCGCCTGATGCCTTCACTTTCCCTAGTCTGTTTAAAGCTTGCACTTGTTTGGAGCTGATTACTTATGGCGTGTCTCTCCATCAATGTTTTGTTGTTAATGGGTATTCTTCTGATGCTTATATTGCATCTTCTTTGATTAACTTTTATGCTAAATGTGGGTATATTCATAATGCCCGCCAAGTGTTTGATAGAATGCGTGAGAGAAATGTTGTTCCTTGGACATCTATTATTGGGTGTTATTCAAGAATTGGTGATTTTGATACTGCGATTTGTCTGTATAGTGAAATGCAGCACCAAGGAATTCGACCCTGTTGTGTTACCTTGTTAGGCATGCTATCTGGAGTCTCAGAGCTTACCTATGTGCAGTGTTTGCATGCTTGTGCAATTTCATATGGTTTTGATCATGAAACACCCTTGGCGAATTCTATATTGAATTTGTATGGCAGATGTGGAAGAGTTGAGGATGCAAGAGAATTGTTTGAATCAATTGATCGAAAAGATATCATTTCATGGAATTCTTTGGTTTCGGCTTATTCTCAGATTGGGGGTATTGAGGAAATATTGCAGCTTTTGGATAGGATGAGACTTGAAGGTATGACACCTGATAAACAAACATACGGGTCTCTAGTGTCTGCCACCGCCACACAGAGTGTACTTGAATTGGCAAAGCAAGTGCATGGGCTAATTTTGAGAGCTGAATTGATATTGGATACTCATATTGGAACATCACTGGTAGTTATGTACTTGAAATGTAGGAGTGTCAATGATGCATTTAAGATATTTGAGTTAATTCCGGAAAAGGATGTGATTATGTGGACAGCAATGATTTCAGGACTTGTGCAGAATGATTATGCAGATAAGGCACTAACTGTCTTTCACTTGATGTTAAAATCTGGCAATATTCTATCTACTGCGACCATCGCTAGTGCTCTTGCAGCTTGTGCCCAATTGGGTTCCCTTGATTTGGGCACCTCAATTCATGGTTACATGGTAAGGCAAAGGATGAGACTGGACATTCCTGCTGAAAACTCTCTTGTTACCATGTATGCAAAGTGTGGTCATCTCGAGCAGAGCTGTGCTGTTTTTGAAAGGATGAGCAACAAAGATTTGGTGTCGTGGAATGCAATAGTTGCTGGATATGCCCAAAATGGCTTTTTATGCAAGGCCTTGTCCATCTTCAATGAAATGAGAACAGCCCTTCAAAAACCTGATTCATTAACTGTTGTCTCCCTTCTCCAAGCTTGTGCCTCCATAGGGGCACTCCATCAAGGAAAATGGATCCACAATTTTGTAATTAGAAATTCCCTTGAATCGTCCTTTTTTGTTGATACAGCACTAGTTGACATGTATTCTAAATGTGGGGACCTAGATAAGGCTCAGAAGTGTTTTGATAGCATGTCAGAGCATGATTTGGTCTCATGGACCGCAATTATTGCTGGCTATGGTAGTCATGGAAAAGGGGAAATGGCTTTAAGGATGTATTCAGAATTTTTACGAACAGGGATTGAACCAAACCATGTCATTTTCCTTTCCATTCTCTCTGCTTGCAGCCACAATGGCCTTGTCCAGCAAGGTTTAGACTTATTCCACAATATGGCAATTGATTTTGGCATTGAACCAAAATTGGAACATCGTGCTTGCATTGTTGATCTTCTCAGTAGAGCTGGAAGGGTAGAAGAAGCATTTAACTTTTATAAGAAAACGTTCCCAGAACCCTCTGTTGATGTTCTGGGCATACTTCTTGATGCTTGTAGGGCAAAGGGAAGTTTGGAACTTGGAAACATGATTGCTAAAAAGATTCTCATGCTGAAGCCTGAAAGTGCTGAAAACTATGTGCAAATAGCTAATAGTTATGCTGCAATGAACCAATGGGATGGTGTGGGTGAGGCATGGAGCAAAATGAGGTCTCTTGGATTGAAAAAGTTTCCTGGTTGGAGTTCTATTGAACTGCATGGGACCTGTACGACCTTTTTCATGTACCATGGTTCTCATCATCAATTTGGAGAAATAATGTTGGTAATGAAAATTTTGAGCTGTGACATGAGAAAATTGAACATAGACACTGAATTTTACAAGGATCTGACTTCAAATTATGTGGTTGGCTAAGTGATACTGCAAGAAGCATAGCATATATCCTTTGTAAGGGTGCTCAAAGCTTCTGGTGCTGCATTTGGGACACTAAACGAATTGATGCATAAGGCTGAAAACCATGCACGGATACCACATAAGCTATGCTTGGCAGACGGTGTTCATGACTGCTGAATGAAGTTGACTGATAATTCTTTACTTTATGTTTATGTTTCTGTTAAACTTCTTGCGAGAATTGCAGTATTCTTTCTGGATCACATTCTACAACCTCAACATAAAACGGCTATGTGGGTATGCCAACGACAGTACGGTTTGGTTTCTGGGTTAGGACTCAATGGGATAATCAGATACTTGTCTTCAGACCTTAACTTCTTAAATCACTGTAAGCATACCCCCTTCGTCTGCGTGAAACGACTATTTGCATTGAAGTCATGAGTATGTCAATAACTTGCACATGTTTATATATTTGTTTCAGATTGTCCAACTTAAAGCATCAGTCCAGTTAGTACACCAACCAACTGTGATCGAAAGGCAATGAAGTGATGATTCAGCTTTTACATCCAAGACCTGGATCATAGTTATCAAACCAGAATAACAAAAATCTGAAATCTACATTTGTGTGATTATGTCCCATGTAATGCTAGATACAACATTATACTTATACAGTAAGTTAGCAATTGAATCGGAGTCATATAAAATACCGATCAATGCAATTTTCTCGACCATGATCTATAATATTATTTATTATTCTAAATCTTGGTTTTTTTTTTTTTTAATTACTAAAATATTGACATTGATGGTCAACCAAACCTTTGAATTTGATTGGCTCTTACGAGTTTTAAGGTTTGACAAAAACCCAGTCTAAGCTAAGACGCAACAAAATTTCGCTACGAGTCATCTCCGGAATCCGAAATTCATTCAGACAAACAAAACCCCACAATCCAATTTCGGTAAAATCCGCCCACAATTCCATTTTCATCAACAATCCTCGCGCTTTCATCGCTTTTCCCTTACCTGGAGAATCATCAAAGACTCGCCATTGACAAACCAGTAACAACAAAACCCAATTTCGTTTTCAGTCTCCGATCTAACATTGGAAATAATCGATGGGTTCTTCGACTACTGATCTTACAGATATTACTCTGGAATCTTACCCAGAACAGAAACATTCCGATTTGTCCAGTAATTTTCATGCTCGGTCTAATTTGACTCGGCCTGACTCGCCGAACTCGCTTCCGACTCGGGCACCGGATTCGAACCCGTTTTGTGAGGATGGTCGGTTTTATTTGTGGTTTTGGAAGCAGAGAGGGAAGAGGAAGGTGGGGATAGGGAGGGGGTGGTGGTATAGGAAACGAGTGAAGGGGATTATGGGTGTTGGTGTTGTGATTGCTTTGTTTTTCTTTGTGAATTGGGTTATGTTTTTAAGGCTTCAAGATGATGGGATTAGTTCTGATACTGGGCTTCTTGGAAATTTGTCTTCTGCTGGTTCGGCTTCAATTCGGGTATGTGGGTGTTGCTCTAGAAGCTTAGTTTTTGGAAATTTGCTTTGTTACCATGTTGATGTTGATGAATTAGATATTTAATTTCCATATGAATGTAAATGCTATATTGTTGGAGGTAAAATTGGACCTTAAGTTTTCAAAAATTAATTGTTTAGGTATCCTTACTTGTGATTTTTGCAGGAAGAATGGATGAAGTTTGGTGAAGGGGAAAAGTGGCATAATGTTCCATATCAACGGATGTTGGCTTTGGCTGCACATGCCTTGGCGGAGGTAGAATTTGTAAATCAACCTATATTTAAGCTAATTTTAGTTCGTAGAATAAAAATTCTAGTTTCATTTATTGGGTTTTCATTGTTTGATGTGATGTTATAAAGAGTCAGAAGAAACCAGAACCCAAAGATTTATGGCAGGAGCCTTTCGATCTTGCTTCTGCTTGGATACCGTGTGCCGACCAACGCAACTGGATACCTAGTGGTGATTCTCATTCTCACTCACTCTCTTTATGTATGAGTATTGGGGCGGGTTCTGTGCACACACACATTCTGTCTCAACATAAAAATTTATCTCGGGCTTGAAAAGTTTAACTAAGAGCAAATTTGTGCGGGTATATAAGCTGGTTCTTACATGTGATTTTGTGTATTTCAACAGAGGGAAATAATGGATACATTATTATCACTGCAAATGGCGGAATAAATCAGCAGCGAGTAGCTGTAAGTAATGAGGATAACTTAAATTCCAACTTTCTATGAATATCCATGTTTTCCGATCTGTACCTGAAACTTAATTCCGAATGGAATCAGGTTTGCAATGCTGTTGTTATTGCTCGATTGCTGAATTCAACTCTTGTTGTCCCAAAATTTTTGTACAGTAGCGTATGGCGAGATGTAAGGTGACATACTTCTTTCATTCTTATTGTTTTTGTATGCTGTTGTGTAGATGTAAAGCTTACTTGTAGATTAATTGAAGAAATTTGTTTTTCTTCATATTAATACCACCAGTTTATTTATGGTATGTTTGTTTATCTATTTAATGTTATTATCTTTGCTTTAGCGGGAAAGTGACGAATATCAAATTCTATAATTTCATAGTCAATTCAGCGATATCTATCAGGAAGAGCATTTTATTAACTACTTGACTCCTGATATTCGGATAGTAAAAGAACTTCCTAAGGAGCTTCAGTCAGTAGATTTGGATGCTATTGGTAGCATTGTAAGTTTCTTACTCAATTCAAATAGCTTCGGTGGAATGTTGGTCGTATTGATATTTGATCCGTGACATGTTGTTCCAGGTGACAGATGTAGACATAAGGAAAGAGTCAAAGCCGAGTTTTTATCTGAAAAACATTCTTCCAATTATACTTCGGAATAAAGTTGTCCATTTAGTTGGATTTGGTAACCGCTTAGCATTTGACCCGATACCATATCAGTTGCAGGTAATTTACCCATTGACGCTAGTTCATTTAAAGCCTCGGGTAGATTGTAATATCTAATTGTGGACTTCATCTAGAGGCTTCGATGCAGATGTAATTTTCACGCACTACAATTTGTTCCAAAAATACAAGAAACTGCAACATTACTTCTTAAAAGATTACATCGGCATACAAATGCTCGTCCTGGACCATTGGATCATTATCTTGTTGGCCAGTATGCAGAATCAGTTATGAATGGAAAGCGGAAAGCTTCCAAATACGTAGCTTTACACCTGAGGTTCGAAATTGACATGGTGGCTCATTCGTTATGTGAATTTGGTGGAGGCGAAGAAGAGCAAAAAGAGTTGGAAGCGTATCGTGAAATCCATTTTCCGGCATTGACACAACTCCAAAAGACCAAAAAGTATGTTGGTTACTTTTCTTAACACGATTAATCCATTTGTTCCTTGTTGGCATTTATGTTTTACTTGGAAATATTTTGAACTTGTTGCAGGTTTCCACCACCTGCAATACTAAGATCAGAAGGCCTATGTCCATTAACACCTGAAGAAGCAGTACTAATGCTAGCTGCGCTCGGTTTCAACAGAAAGACACAAATATTCGTGGCTGGAGCTCATATATATGGAGGGAGATCAAGGTTGGCAGCATTGACTAACTTGTATCCTAATCTGGTCACTAAAGAAAACTTGCTCACATCAGAAGAACTTGAACCATTCCTGAATTTCTCATCTCAGGTAACAGTTGATTATCTGTCAATTTCATAAATAAATAACAAACTGGTATGTTGCTGCTAATGATGGGCTTATTCATTCCCGATGCAGTTAGCAGCACTTGATTTCATAGCCTGTACTGCTTCTGATGCATTTGCTATGACCGACTCTGGTAGTCAATTATCATCTTTAGTATCTGGTTACCGAATATACTATGGTGGAGGAAGAATGCCGACTATACGGCCAAACAAGCGCAGACTTGCAAGCATTTTCTCGAAGAACAATACTATAGAGTGGCACATATTTGAGCAGAGAATGAGGAAGGCAGTTAGACAAACTAAACATGTTGATGTGAGGCCGAAAGCAAGAAGTGTTTATAGATATCCACGGTGCGAAGAATGTATGTGCAATTCAGAATAAGGTATTTTCTTTTATACCAATTGTAATAGTAACATTCATTGTTTTTTTTTTCCGATTCAAGGAAACATTCATTTGTTCATATCTACTACACCAAAAAAAAAAAAAAAACTGTTACATTCTTTATTTTAGCATATGGAAACTGGAAAAACTGATAAAGTTATTCTGACAATGTGATTTAAACTTCCTGTTAGAACAATTTCACCAAAACTATACTGTTTATTGCATTTGTCACATTGAATTGAATCTCCAAAACTTGAGTTCCCTGTGGAGCTATAGTAAACCATGGAGGATTCAAGTGAACGACAGTACCATTCGGGTGGAGCACCGAGCTTAAATATGTCTCTGTCTTGCTGCCTACGTTTCTGAACCTGCGTCTCACTACCAGCGAACCACTTAGAGCTGATATTGTGATAGTGGGAAGGTTCAGGTCGGAGGGATGATTGAGTGAATGAGTGCATAATCCTCCAGTAGAAGATTTGATTACTTCTGGATCAATGTTGGGCAAAGCACACAAAAACCCAATGTAGTCTTCAAATTCTGCTTCACAATCAAGTTATTACTAAGATAGCTTAATAGTTATAAAACCCAGTTAAGTTATGAATGTAACACTAGTTTAAGAACATACCTGATGATAAGACCAAGCCTGGATCCATGGCTCGGGTTGCATCTATTAATCCGCCACCGAACTCAAAAGGAGTGGATGAATATAAACTGAGATCAAATGCTTCTGCCATTAACATTTCTCCAAAATTATCATATTTTCTTGCACTGGTGGAAATAGCTGAAGCAATCATGGATGGAGTCCATGAAGGATTATGTTGCTTGATGAGTGCTGCAATTCCTGCTACATGAGGGGTTGCCATGCTGGTACCAGATACCAGTGCAAAATTGTATCCTGTCCAACCAATTCAGATTTTGGTAAGTCAAGTTTATGAAACTCTCTCTATTAAAGGGTACCAACAATGTCATATATATATATATAGTCTTACCTGTTAGTATAGATTCCAAGGCACTCATGGGGCTCCATGCAGCCCATATTTGATGTCCTGGAGCAAGAATATCAGGTTTTAGAACATCAGTAGGATTCCTGTCAGTGTCAATATAATCAGGCCCCCTGGAAGAAAATCTGCTAACAATCGGAGCTTGCCCTCCGATAGAATCAACTCTGCCCTCTCTTATTGCTGCTCTTGCATCAAATTTTTTCACTCTTCCACTCCTATCCCTTTCTGCTTGATTTTCATAATACCTTGTTATAATCTACACAAAACCCATAAAACACATTCTTACAAAATTGTTCAACTTCTGCATATAATAACAGCAATCAGGTCTAGTATCGATACCTCTACATCTGTAACCTTTGGGATCAGAATACCGGAAACAGCAAATGGAATAGGTTCTGCTAAAAAACTTCCATAGCTCGGGTTTGCAACAAAAATAAAACCCGGAAATCCTAAAACTTTTGCTGTGTTGATAATGGCATCGAGGGTTGATGTCCCATTCAAGAATCCGGATGAAAAAGTGCAGATAACAATACTACCTTGCACTATATTAGGGTCAAATACTTCTGTATGTTGGCACTCTTCTACATAAGGTGGTGTTCTTGGAAAAGTCCCAGACACCTTGATTGCATCCTTAGCCAATACAAGCTTATATTGAAACTTCTCATTCCCAAATGTCGGCCCTAATTAACAGAGTGAATATCAGTTCAAGAATTCCATTTCTCATGAAGAGGACCTTAATCATCTAACAATACGATATTGAGTCTTGTTCTTGTTAATCCAATACAACACACATGTGGAACACACGTATTGACCCAATACTTGTTTCGAGTCTGAATATCATAATACTTACCGGACAATCCAATGCCTCCAACTTTTTGACCATTACCAAGAAAAAGAGTGCCGGGATAACTTCTATCAGTGTTGCAAGAAGCTACACCCATAGCCCAGGGGCTAAAAGACACAACAGTTGAAAGACCTGGCCCCTGATTTCCTGCAGCCTGGACAACAAAAATGCCAGCCCGGCGTGCAAATAACAGTGAAATTTCAAACACATTTAGGAAGGTGATTGTATCTTCTGGTGGCGCATCTGGTCCTACCGACAGTGTTAAGATATCCACTCCATCTAATGTTGCCTGTTGTGGGTACAACATTCAGCTTAATCAAGTTTATGCACAAACTCAAGAATTTGGATTATACAGATTCAACCTAATTACCTGATCAATTGCTGCGACCACATCTGTTAAAGTCCCCAATGTAGGATAGATAGCCTTATAAACAGCAATTCTGTGTATAAAAACAAAATCAAATTTATACAACTCCATATAATCATTTCATCAAACACTTTGTAAGCATGATCTTTCATTCCACAAAAACTAAACCATACCGGGCTCGTGGCGCCATTCCAGTAGCTCGCCCATAAAAGAAGCCATTAACAACCACCGGAACACCATCATTTCCGGCAGCAGTCGACGCCACGTGACTGAAAAACTCATCGAATCACCAATCCAAAACTCTAACTCTAACACACAAAAATTAACTCAAAATCGAAACTACCTTCCATGGCCAACTGCATCAAACGGAGAAAGAAAATCCACGGAAGGATCAAGACTTCCAATCGCCTGAGCCCCAGCCGAAAAATACCTCGCCGAAACAATCTTACCATTACAAGAACTCACCGGAAACCGAGGACCCGTTTCACAATCACCAAAAAAGTGAGAAACACTCGAATTAAAATCCCCTCTAGGATCATAAGCGAAGCTTGGATGCAACGGGTTAATCCCGGAATCAACAAAACCGATAACAATCCCTTCACCGGCATTCTTATCTCCACCTTTCCGCGTCCATACGCCGTCCGGTAACCCTAGAAATTGAGGAGTATATGTTGTCAATGATTTCACTCCTCTATCTTTCTCTATCAGCTTCACTCCCTCAACATCTTTCAGCCTTCTTGCCTGCAGTTTCAAAACCAACAAGAACAATACAGTTCTTAATGAGACAAATTATCAGTTTTGGTTAAAAATATATATATAATAAATTTATGGGGGAAAAAAAAATCACATTTTAGGAAAAGATTATTGAACTGCGTTTAGAAAAAATAGTCATTTCTCCAAATTCATAGATTTAGAGGAGTGAAAATGAGATTTAATTCTAAAAAATTATCTCATTTTGGAAAATAATATTATTTTAGAATTGAAGAATTATTTTTGTGGAATCAAGCTGAGGTGGGTAGATGTGGAAGTTTGGATTTTGGGAGAGAGAGAACCTGGGAAGGGGTGGCATGGAGGGAGAAGCCATTGATGATATGTTTGAAGCTGTAAAGTTTGGTGTAGCTTCCTGTTTGTAGATTGGATTGTAAAAGTTGGTCATGATAATCCACCAAATGCTTTGCATGTGCTTTTGATGTTTCACTAATTGAACAACCATGCAAAAACCATTGTTACATAAATGTGAAATTACTGTATAACCCCAACAGAAATCAATTCTCACCATTATATCACATGCCCATATATGGATTTAACTTCATTGGACTATTAAGCCCTAAATTTTTTATTTTTTTTCTTGTATGAACCTTGCGTCATCTATATATTAATTTAGACAGACCTTTCCTGCTACACCGTTCCATCGAATTCTCACAGAGCTGCTTAAAAACTCTTTACTAAGAATATCTCATAGAAGTTTATGAAGATAAAAGTTTCTAGAGGGGGTACCAGATAGAGTCGGACTATGAAATCGTCAAAAAATAAAGGCATACCTATTAGGGTTAACTCTTGTTCCTTGTTGATGGCCATGAAAAGCAACTGGGTCTCCTTCAACTAATACTAAGTAAATACATTTCTCTTCTTCAAAACAAGCAATCAACTTCAAGAACAAGAGAATCGTAATAAATATTAATGAGGAAGATGATGATGTATCGGACTTAATCGCCATGAACAAAAATAATGATTTAATTTAGTCTATTCAATAGTAATGAGTAGATATTAATACATACTTATAAGTTATATAGCATGAAAAATGTTTTAGCCACATTACTAATGTGAATAAAGTTATTTATGACGTTACGTTACGGTTTTATTTAATTATGAGCTCAGTATTTAATTAAAGTTGGGATTCAAGTTTCAACAATGGTTGCAAAACGTGCATGGTTCATGCCAAACAACCTTCGCCTTTGCAATTTTTTCCGAAAAATAAGGTATGAACCTTGTCTGACTAGCCAATCATTATCGAGTTCAACTTTATTGGGCACGTAGAATAATTGAAGAATAGTGAATTTCACATCGACAATTTCATTAGCAATGTGTAGCTTATAACTCGAGTGACAAAATTTTACCAGTCAACGCCTGAAAATAAATCTTCAAAAATAGGACATATGCAACAGTTGTTCCGCGTCAGATCTGCTAGCAGATTTGTAGACTTCACGCCCAGTTGATACCTGAATTTTGTTGCATGTATATGAAGGTAGAAAAGTTTACCGATAACTAAAACAGATGATGAAATGAATTGTCTCGAATTTTAGAAACTTTGAATCCAGAATTGATCTGAAATATAAGGTTTAAATGGTCCTCAGAGAGCGAAAGCAGTTTCTAGATGGATAAAAAGTAAAGTTACTGGGTAATATATTATACGTAACATAAGTACACACAAACAGATAAGTTACTAACTGTGGAGTCTGAGCAAACATAGCATGTCTCTGTACAACACACACAAAGTTTTACGAGCTAATTGTTCAAGGAGCGTGTGCCTCCTAATGCACCAAAATCCTCAACCAAATGCAGTTATCTCTTCCGGCGCTTGGGTTCCAACTGCAAACAATGTAAATTAATGAACCAATCTAAACATTATGAACAT
>JAYMTB010000126.1:0-18216 GCA_036897585.1 Francoa sonchifolia | reverse complement strand
ATAAATTACGTAAAACAAAATAATCCAAACTACTACATTTTTAATAATTATTATTTCTACATTTTTTTTACAAATATTATTATTAATTTTTTTTATTTTCGAATTTAAGTCACGTAAAGTCCCAACTTCATATTATTATATTCGTTCAAAAATTATATTTTGGCAAAAAAAATATAATTGGATTTTCTCATTAATTTAGATATTATTTTTGCAATTTTTATATTTTTTTAAAAAATAACTATTCTGTCCCAATTTTCCAAATCCTTGTGATAGAATGTCAGCCCTCTATATCCTCAAACCCTTGTGATAAAAATTCAACCTTTTTCATTCTCTGAAGAAAAATTCTCCAAAATGTCTCTCCGATTAAGGGTTTTCCCTTTCATTGCCCTTCGATTCAAACCCTTCCCTCTTTTCCCCAATGTTTCTAATCCCTTCAACATCCCAAAATCACTTCCAATTCACAGAACTGTTTTTTCTGCTTCTGCTTCTGCTTCTGCTTCTATTACTCCATCGCCGCCGCCTTCTTCCGCTGAAATTCCGATTCCTAACGCGAAATTGGCTGTACCCTTTACTCACTCTCTTGAATGGGTCTCGAGAACATGCTTTTGTGGCGAATTGGGGGATTATGATGTGGGTAAACGGGTTCGGCTTTGCGGGTGGGTAGCTCTTCACCGTGTTCATGGTGGTCTTACTTTTTTGAATCTTAGAGATCATACTGGTATTGTTCAGGTATGGATTTTCACTATTAGGGTTTTGCTTTGTCATGTTTTTTTGGAAGAATATTTACTGGTAGAGGAAGATCATTGGATTCAGTATTTCTTTTAATTGATTTAGTAGAAAGATCATTAATCTCTATTCATGGCTATAGTTTATATGTTTGAACTTAAGTTTTCTCTTAGGGAAAACTCGGAATACCAAGATGTAGTTTTCTATTAAGTTTAGCATTGGAATGCCATCAAGTTGTTAGTTGTTGCTGCAATTTAATCTGGGAACTTCAATTAGTTTGATGGTGAATCTCTCTGGTGGTCAAAATAAGTTGCCAATATATCTTATCATTCAATATGCGAATATGAATTACTCCTGTGCTGGATAACTCAGGAGAATGAAGTTAGTTTCTGTGTTTGTAGTCTGTTTGATATAAATTGATGCTTTCGTTTTTTATTATTAGGTGACAACTCTTCCTGATGATTTTCCTGATGCCCACTCCATTGCGAATGATGTGAGACTTGAGTATGTGATTGCTGTGGAAGGTTTTGTTCGGTCTAGACCAAGTGAGTCTATCAATAAGAAGATGAAAACTGGAATGATAGAGGTATATCAATCTTACTATGTTATTCTCGTTGGGATTGCAATAAATGATTTGAATTGGACTGGCTATCGTTTCGTTCCTAGTTAGGCATGTACCTTTTTATTGTTCCATTTCAACCATGCATTTTTCCTTTTGGAGATGATGTTGATTATATATGTTTCAGGTTGCTGCAGAGCATGTTCAAGTATTGAATGCTGTCAGATCTAAGCTGCCATTCTTGGTTACTACTTCTGATGATGTAAAAGATTCTGTCAAAGAAGAGATCCGTTTGAGGTAACTTTCCTGATACAACTATCAGATAAGCTTCTGAGTCATAATTCTGCATGTTCAACAAAAAGATTATGTTTCTCCATATGATCTTTTGGCAAGTCAGAAAGGATTGAACTTTTTTCTTCTTTTTGGTGTATATTTCTGCTAGCTCCATTGATTAAATGTATTCAGATACACGTTAATAGATATCGATGCCTTGATTTGCGCCGGCAACAAATGAATTTCAACTTAATGATGCGGCATAAGGTGGTGAAACTTATTCGAAGATACCTAGAGGATATACATGGTTTTGTGGAGGTACTAAGCTCCAAATGTTGTTTTTTTTGAAAATCTTTGTTTAATATCCTTATAGTTTGACTCGATAATTTATATTCATTCTGTATCTTTGAACCTGACTTTTTGTGGTTGTAAGGTAGATTGAGACTCCTATACTCTCCAGATCTACTCCAGAAGGGGCTCGAGATTATTTGGTGCCCTCAAGAGTTCAGGTAATCGACACTAGTTAATCTGTAACTTTGTTTCTAATCATTGTTTTGGATGATGCTGTAGCCTCAATTCAGTATCTTTAAATAAGTTAAGGATATATGGTATGTCGACTTTTTTTTACTCGTTAAAGATGGTTTAGAAAGTTGGTTATATGTGTCCTTGGATCTAATTCTTGATTGAACAAGTTTGAACATATTGAAAAATTTCAGTAATTAAGAATTTGGTTCTTTTTTATTATTTTTTGGAATGCAGTTAATTTTATATAATTGAAAAGGTTATGATATTTATATTTTTCGGAAAATTGGCAAATTGGTTGGGCGAGGTATTGCTATGCTTGACTTGAAGGTCTTTCACTCTAACATGGATCTTTATTTTGTCTTTTGAAGCCAGGAACATTTTATGCTTTGCCACAAAGTCCGCAACTGTTTAAACAAATGCTAATGGTCTCCGGTTTTGATAAATATTATCAAATAGCTAGGTAATTAACATCTGGCTTTCTTTTGTGTCATCTTAGTAAAAAGAACTATTAATTGTGCAGAGTGAGGTTTCTTTTTATGAGTTGAAAATGCTTTGGAAATTTTGATAGAGTTCAGATATGCTTCTTTCTTTACAGATGTTTTCGAGATGAAGATCTAAGAGCAGATAGACAACCTGAGTTTACACAACTTGATATGGAACTGGCTTTTACTCCATTGGAAGACATGCTGAGGCTCAATGAAGATTTAATTAGAAAGGTTCATATTTCTGGTTCTGCATTTAAGAACCTCAATAAAGATTAACAGTAGGGATATATTTAGATTTTTGGATAACTATTCCTGTAGTCTAAGGACATTACTGCATCCAGTTATTTACTCGGATTTTGATGTGCATTTCCTTAATTACTTTAAGATTTGTTCTTAACTTGATATGATCGATTTTCTCATAACTATCTATGCATGTCAACGCATCACATGAAATTATGTTTGTTGCAGATTTTTCTGGAGATTAAGGGCATCAAGCTACCTAACCCTTTTCCAAGGCTTACATATGCTGAAGCAATGAGTCGATATGGTTCGGACAAGCCGGATGTTAGATTTGATCTTGAGTTGAAAGATGTAATCATCTGCATTTACTTTTCTATTTAGCACCAAGTATTCACAGATACCTGATTTTGCTATGCAAGATTTTCTTTTGTTCCCTGAGTGCATTTATATACTCGAGGGCCCGATTTTTTGACTGCATTTTGAAGGTTATTTTCTTGTTCTATTGCAGGTATCTGATCTATTTAAGGAGTCTTCGTTTAAGGTTTTCTCAGATACTTTAATAAGTGGGGGAGTTATCAAAGTATTATGTGTGCCTTCTGGTGCTAAAAGTTATTCGAACACAGCTCTGAAGAAAGGTGATGTGTATAACGAGGCAATCAAATCCGGAGCAAAAGGGTTACCTTTTCTGAAGGTGTTGGATGATGGTAATGACTGCCTTTTTTCCCTCTCTTTTCCGGCGAATATATTTTATAATGTCATTTTAATGGGGTTTTACTTGTAGGTGGGATTGAGGGGATCCCTGCATTAGTTGCAGGATTGGATGCAACAAGTAAGGAGCAGTTATTGAGCAGATGTTCAGCAGAAACGGGAGATCTTATCTTGTTTGCTGTTGGTCACCATGTATCAGTTAATAAAACACTGGACCGACTTAGATTATTCATTGCCCATCAACTTGATTTGATTGACCGTGTAAGTTGCAATCTATGTGAATAGAATATTATCTTGTTCTCTATGATACTTATTTGTTTTTCTTTTGGTCTGTATTTAGTCCAAGCATTCGATTTTGTGGGTGACTGATTTCCCAATGTTTGAGTGGAACGATGCAGAGCAGAGGCTCGAGGTCTGTCTCTTGTCTATATATGGTCATTATCCAGTACTTGTCCTAATGAAGTTACGAAAAGTGATTTTGATGCAGTCCTAACCTTTAGTGTTCATGAAACCTTGGTCTCTTGTAGGCCTTGCATCATCCGTTCACCGCTCCGAACGCTGAAGATATGAAAGATCTTTCCTCTGCTCGTGCCTTAGCGTATGATATGGTTTACAATGGAGTTGAGGTAAAGAGTCTTCTATGTATCTTAAATATGCAGCCTTGAATTATTTATGAACACCTATCTAGAATCTCAGTAGGCATCTTCTTGTGTTGCTTTAGATTGGCGGAGGAAGTTTGAGAATTTACAACCGTGAAGTCCAAGAAAAGGTTTTGGAAATTGTCGGCATCTCACCTGAGCAAGTGAGTAGACAAGCTTAACCTGTTCTTTTGCATGTCAGCTCATCTGCTCTATAATGCATGGTTTGTGTTATCTTGACTGCAGGCCGAGGCAAAGTTTGGATATCTATTGGAAGCTTTGGATATGGGTGCTCCTCCACATGGTATGCAACATTTGCTTCCTAGTCCTAGATTGCATATATCGTTTTCTAAATTTCTGTATATTAGTTGCACCGTATATGAGGTATATACCCGCCGTTTACCACTGAGCTGACTCTTCTCACATAGATCAACAGGAAATTAGATTAAATGCCAATTTATTGCAATAATAGTATCAACGTATCTGACCTGTTGGATTAACCAATCTTTGTTTTGTTGATTGAGAGTAAATAATCTGTGTTGTCTATGAGTGTGAGAATGATGTACTACTTACGGTAAGCCAACCTTATGATCGTCGGGGTACTGAACTTGATATTGAGAAAAGATGCAGGATGATTCGGCAAAGTTGGAATCAATATTTTGTTGAATGCTGAAAATACGATGTTATTGCTCTGGTGCAGGAGGAATCGCTTTCGGGCTGGATAGATTGATCATGTTGTTGGCAGGTGCTAATTCCATCCGGGATGTCATAGCATTCCCCAAGACGACAACCGCTCAATGTGCGCTCACTCGAGCACCGGCAGAGGTAGATCCTCAACAGCTAAAAAATCTTTCATATCAGGCACAATAAGGTCAGACTTCAATTTTGGTTACTAATTAGCTTATATTAAATTTTTCTTTATTCTAACAAGTTATTGGATATTATATATTGAAAATTCAAATTTGTATTTGTAATATTTAGTATAAAGTGGTGGACATGTCAAATTATAATATTCTTAAATTTAAGAATAAATTCTGGTTTGAGTTCATGTTTAATTTTTAGTTTTGCCTCAAAGTCAAGTGTATAGTAAGTTCATGGTCACATCTATTATCTGTTTTTTATTTTCTCACCTCGTATCCGAAGTAGTAGAATGAGGTTTTACAATCTCTTCTACTCGAAGAGTGGAAGTGATCTTCGTAGTGGCCAAATCAGCCTTCACTGAGTGCAGTAAATTTGATTGAAAATTATAAAAGTTATTATGACAAATGATTAGCTACGCATAATTGATTTATAATTATATTAAATTTACTAGTTCAACATGTATGACAAAAGAATTGTTCATTTATTGATTTGTCGGTTTAGTCCAATTTTAACACTTGCTATTGCAATGCCCAAAATCAAAACAATCAGATTTTGCTATACAATTTTGTAATCACATGTTTCAAAATCATATGGCTGTACTTGATTCCCATTCGATTGACATTTGGAATCAAATTGACTTGGCTCAATTTTTAATTTTCTAAATTAAAATCTAACTAAATTGAATTATAATTCAACTATATTAATTTTATTGCTATTTCATTAAAAACAAAAAAAAATTCTTCTAACATATTTTGCCCACTCTTTGAATCGAGAATTAAATCAATATAGTCAGTTCTATTCCGTTTTGAAAGTGAACACCTCTACTTATGTTGAGAAATTTTTACTTATATCAGGGTGGAATCTACTTGGTATTTATATATAAATCACTTCTGCAATCAATAGTGTTAAAATGGAGGTGATTCTAATACCATTTATAATGATGCGGGTTAGATCCATTTATATGCAAAACTTTTTGAGATCAGATCTATAGAAATTCAGAGGTATGAACTTAATCTTGTTCTTGAGGTGGAATTCATTGCGTTCAAATGTGGCACTTAATCTCGCATAATACTCATTCAAATATTATAATTGAGCAACTTGATATAATATCATTTATAATAATCCGGGTATGGACTTATTATTTCAAAATGGTTAAACTCATGTTATGTTATTTGATAGTAGAACTCATTAAACGTTAAAAGATTGAAATATTTTGAGTAAAAAAATGTGATCTTGAAAATTTGTAATAAATTACAATATTGGAATTAAAATTGTTGATACGAGTGACAATTCGAATAATCGAGTCATGTTCGTGTCATGTCATATTTGAATCGTGTCAAAATTATGCAAATCTAATCCGACCTATTTATTAATCGTATTAAAAGACCTAAATCCACACCCAACGTGTATCACCTGTCGTGTGAGCTACTGTACACATGTATCATTTTAATAGGATAAATATATTTTCTATGAAGAATAAGAAAATAGATGATGTTTAATTTGAAATAGCTTATGTCCCATCTTGCCTCCTTAATTATTGGGCTTATAATATTTTACTTCTTAAACTAAAATCGTTTTACTTCACCCCCTCAACTTCTCATTTATTTTTAAATTATAATTTACTTTTTTTGAAATTTTAAAATTTTAAAATTTTAAAATTGAAAAAGTAAAAAATTATTTATTTTTTCTCTCGAAGCTTTAATAATGACAAAAAATGGATCCATCCATTTATCCTCCATTTTCTCATCTGTTCCTTACTTTCTTGCTCCTATTGTATTTTTTCAACAATTGTAGGAATTCATACACAAATTGTATCCTTAATCCCGTTTAAAAAAAATAAATAAATAAAATTTTTGTTCTTGAAGATTTCGAGCAAATTAACTGGGAATGAAGGTTCTATTTGAGCTGGGAATCAAATCTATGACTCTTCCATAGAATTTTGTGTGAAAATGGAACTCCATTTTTTATTTTTATTTTCTTTCAAAATGAGTTTTTCTCGAATCCAAAACGGCTAAGTTGTTTAATTTTGGAACCAAGAAATATAGAGAATAAAAAAAAAATTCGGATGGAATGAAATTCAGCTGTTGTTGCAGCTTTAAGGAAAAAGAGAACAAAGAGGAGGAGAAAAAGGGAAGAAGAGAAAGAGAGAAAAAATATATATATTTTTTTCATACATTTTTACCATAAATATACAAAAGAAATACAGATTTTTAAATAACCTAAAAAAGTAATTAATAAAAACATTCCACATATGAATATTTTTACAACCAAAACCATTAAATTTATATTCACCAATAATCAATATAAATTTCCACCAAATACCCACAAACTATTTTCATTACATTATAATTTTCTTGGGTTTCTAGGGATTATAGCGGCGATGAAAAAGAACAGAGGTCGTCAAAAGATCCAGATGAGAAAAATGGAGAATGAAAGTAATTTGCAAGTTACCTTCTCAAAACGTCGGTCCGGCCTGTTTAAGAAAGCTAGTGAACTTTGTACTTTATGTGGTGCTGAAGTTGCAATTATCACTTTTTCCCCAGGGAAAAAGGTCTTTTCCTTCGGTCATCCCTCTGTGGAAACGGTTATTGATCGCTTTCTTAGCCGGAGCCCTATGCAACCGGCTTCCGGCGCTTTTCAGCTCATCGAGGCTCACCAGAAAGCTAATCTTCATGAGCTCAACTTGGAGCTCGCTAAGGTATTATTTTGTTTCAATTTGGTATATAATTGTTTTAAAATATGTTTTTTTATGAAACATGGTACAAAGAAAAACCCTGGAAACAAAATTTGATATAAAAGATTTTTGGTGGAAACAAATTGATTTGTATTAGGTACAAAACCAATTGGAAAGAGAAAGGAAAAGAGGAGAAGAATTGATGAAAATGAGAAAAGCAAGGCAAACTGAATGTTGGTGGGAAAGTCCAATTGAGGAATTAAATCAAATGCAGCTTCAACAAATGAAGGCATCACTTCAAGTTCTCAAGAAAAATATGACAAAACAGATTGAGAAACTTATGATTCAATCCACTTCAAATCATCATCAACAATTTTACCATGGAGAATCTAGTGGTGGTGGAATGATTTTGCCTCATGATTCAAATCATTTGCATAATTTTAATGGTGGGATTTTTCCTTCTAATGGTGTGTTTTATTGAATTTGTTGATGGAGTTTTGCTTTTTTTGATGTTTAGTGATAGTACAATACAAGGGTTGATTTTTGTTTTTGTTTTTGTTTTTTGGTTTAATTTCTAGTGTTTGTTTATTGTTTTTGTTACACATTTTAATAAATTTCTTTTTGTTATGAAATTAGTAGGTTGAATTAGTAAAATTAATTTGAAATCATTACCGTAATTGCATAAATTAAATTTGGAATTAGGGAAAATAATTACACACAGATTCATATTGAATTCTCATGTTTGAATTTCATTGAGATCATAGTTGTTTTGCCTTTGAACGCAGCTACACAACAATTGGCCTAATAATGATTCAGTACATAACAGATTAAAGATAAGGAGAAATCTAAAGAAACCTCCTCGAAAAAAAGAAATTGATGGTACTGATGGAAAAGAATTTGACCAATTGCACACTACTAAGGCTTCATAGCACGTCTTAAGGCTGACAACACGCAGTCCAGGTCAGCGGTTGGACGATTACCCGAGTCCTCCAAAAAACTAGAAAAACCTTTCTCAACCTTCTTTCTAACATTATGCTTGTGAGTTTAGAGGAAAGGAAAGGAAACAATTATAATTCTCCTTCGCTGTGTTTGAGAGTTTTTTGACGAAAAAGGAAATGTTGTTTGGGAGTTGGGAAGAAAAGAAAACTTAAATTTTTACTATTATTACAAAAACTGTTGAAACTTTATACTTCATTGAAAATAATTGAACAATCCCAATAAAAACTGAAAACTATTCAAAATCAATCACAAATTTTTATTACCCAGAAATAACCACACTTCACCCAAAAGTTAACCATACGACACAAAAAAAGAATCGCAAGTTTTTATCAGCAAAAACATAATATAAAACAATCACAACTTTGATTAAATTTCACCCTCTAAACTTTTTTTTCCAACTTCTAAAGAGCACGGGAAGACATCATCGTCTTGTTTAATAAATTCTTCCGCATATTAAATGGACAACCAAATAAAGCTCTAGTTTTATCACCATTTTCTATTAAGAACATGTAGGAGTCATAAATCGGTTCCTCCAATAGCCACCACCTCATTAAAAATCTCATCTTCGGAGTACACCCGAAGGTGAGATCTCTCATATACTGCATTTTCCTATTTACTTGTGAAATTCCTCGAAAAAGTTTGAAAAATAAGTGTGATTTATAAGATTGCAAGTGATAGTGGGCATTGACCCAGTATCAACAAGTTGCAAGAGACAGTAGGCCGGATCTGAGTTGATATCAGAGTGATTAACTGAGTTACAGTGTCAGAACTAAATGCTACACTTGGACGTAATGGAAGCCACCTCTAAAATCCTACATGCCTGACAAAAAGCTTCCTGGAACATTTGAGTAATCACAACGAGAACGTTGTCTTTGAATAGTACAGATTATGAAGTCCCACGTTGAAAAAGTTTAAAGATAAATATGATTTATAAGATTGTGTTTTCCTAATATTTGAGTGATCACAACGAGGACGTTGTGTATTTGAGTAGTGGAGATTGTGAAATCTCACGACGAAAAAGTTTGAAAGATAAGTATGATTTATAAGATTGAGTTTTTTTATTACCAAACAACTTTGTCTTAAGCATTTTGATACAGTTGGAGTCTTGGCCCAATATCAACAGGTTGCGAGAGACAGTAGGCTGGACCCGGCCGGATTGTTATAAAATCATATGCTTAAGCATTTTGATACAGTTTAAGTATTTTGATATGCTTAAGTATAACAGGCTGCGAGGGAGTTAATCATTCATTCATTGTGCAAGAAAAAAAAATTGTGTAAGAAAAAAGTTTAAATAAATATTTTGAGGTATTGAGTTAATCATTCATTCATTGTGCAAGAAAGCAAAGAAAAAAGTTTAAATAAAGAGTGTGTATTCATAAAAATTTACACATATTCTTATTGTATTATCAAACTAACTCAGTATAATTTTAAGGTTACAAAATGAAACCAACTCAAATTTACGAATAAAGTATAAACTTCACCGAATGGAACTAACTTGAAGTTTACAGAAAGCCATTATCAAGAACAATGAAAACTTGATACATTATCAAGTTCATAGAATGGGTTAGCATTGAGAAAAAGGAAAAAAATATTATAGAATGGAACTAAATCAATATACAAAATACACATACAGAATGGACAGATCTCGAAGACAAATCCAAAAACGAATATTGATTTCTTTGATTATACTTATTTACAAAATATATATATTTTTTCGATTAGAAAATTTTAATCACTCAAAGCAAATAATCATTCATTCATTATGGGTACAAAGAAAAAAATATGGTGTGACATATTTGGTGAAGCACAAAAAAGGATCGTGCAGTGAGAAGAGCAAAGAAAAAGATTAGGGTTTATAGAACCAAAAACTTACCTAGGATATAAATGGAATAAAAATTTGCTTACTTTAAATCATAAGGGTAATATTGGCATTACAATATATTTATTCCACTTTCCTTTCCCTCCTTTTTTTTCTCTCCTATATTCGCGAGGAAATTTTTTGATTTATTTCCTTACCTTTTCATCTTAAATAGAAAATTTAAATTTTACTCACATTTCCATACTTTCCTTTCCTTTCCTCTCAAATTAAAATACTTATTTACTTTTGATACCTAAACTTAGTGGTACACAAAAAGTCCGGGCCGAAAGCCCGGCCTGACCCGATCAAAACTTGGACAACGCCGATGTCCGATGATTCCAAACTATGTTGTGAAACAAACTGATGCACACATATAAAATATGCATAAAAGCAAAGTGAGAAATAAGAAAAAAAATAAAAAAATTGGGGGGACAGGCCCGGCCTGGCCTGTCGGGCCTTAAAGGGCCGACCCCTTAGTAGAGGGGCCAGCCTGGTCAAAGCCCTGCCCGGGCCTGACCCGGTCAACAAAAAACCGAGATTTTCAAAGTCGGACTCGGCCCGGCCTTTTGTGCAACACTACCTAAACGTATAGGTTATATTCAATCAGGTAGTTGAACTATTTTTTTGGACAATTTCAGTCCTGAACATTAGAATTATATTTAATTAAGTACATCCATCAAAATCCGTCAAAAATTTCGTTAATTATCTTAAAAACTGTGAGACCCATTTACCATCTTCATCTTCATCAATTCGCCGGAAACTCTCTTGTTATTTATTTCAAGCTTCTTAACCTCTTTTTGACTATGAGTTTCATCAATTTCGTAATTTATGCTCACATGGCCGGAAACTCAATTATTATTCATTTCAAACTTTCAATTGCTTTACCTTTTCTCAATTCGTTATAAATTTTTGAAGCTTTTAATTTCGTTCCCAGATTCGAGTTTTGCATTTTGACACCTTGATTTGTTGTAATTTTGATGATGTTCTGTTTCCGGTGAAAAAAATGTTGGGCGGCCACAACATTTCATTTTGAAAACCCAAATTTGAAAAAATGTTAGAAAAAACAATGTTTGGGCTTCAAACCCAGATTTATGCACAATGGAGTTTCATGTTGAACAATGTTGAAAACAATAACAATGTTTCCTGACATTGTTGACACCCAGATTTATGCGCAAAAACAATAACAATGTTTCAGGAATAACAATGTTGAAAATTCATATTTGAAAAATGTGAAGCAACTGAAAGTTTGAAATAAATAACAATAGAGTTTTCGGCCATGTGGACATAAATTTATTTAAGAAATTGATGAAACTCATAGTCGGAGAGAGGTTACAAAGCTTGAAATGAATAACAATAGAATTTCTGGCGAAATAGATGAAGATAAAGATGGTAAGTGGGTCCAAAAATTTTCAGATAATTGACGTAATTTTTTACGGAGGTACTTAATTAAATGAAATTTTAATGTTCAGGACTGAAATTGTCCAAAAAAATAGTTCATGTACCTGATTAAATATTGTTGGAAAATGAAAAGAATAAACTTAATTTATCATTAGTGTTGTTTGAGAAGTTACAAAAATAATGGTGTTTTATTTTGAGTTATTAGGGAAGTTATTATCTAGGGTATAATGTGTATATGGAGTTTTATTGTATGATTATAATTGGTGTGTTAATAGTGTTAATTAGTGAGTTAAGTAGTGGGGAACTCTATGATTTTTACTTAACTATAAATACCATGCATTTGTGTATTGTAATACAAGAGTTCATGAAATAAAAATTAGATTTTCTATTTTGTGTTTTTTGTTTCAATCTCTTCAATATTGTTCTTTCTTTAGTTTATGTGATTTAACCCATCACTTTCCAACAAATATAACCTATAAGTTCAGGTGCCAAAAAAACAAAAAAACCGAATTAAAACTTCCAAACACAATGTAAACGTTCCTTTAGCTTGACAGAGGTGACCTCAAGGAGGATCTCATAACTTTCGTCCTATTATTTTTTTCTTGTTGCTTCCTCTTCTCTTTCTATGTGTCTTCTTCAAATGGACTCCGAAGTTTAACTCGAAGAAGGATTCGTCTAGTATATTATGTGGATAAGATTGAAGAAAAGGTAAATCGTATTATATATATAAATAGCTTGTCTAAATCGAAGTTTCCATATTTTCTCTTAGGAAAGAATCTATTAGATGTTCAATTCACCAATCAATACAAATTTAACAAGGTTAATATAAAACACGTGTTCAGCTAAAACTTTTATTAGATCATCTAGCTAATTAGGATACCACGTAATCCATATTTTTGTTTCTTTACCGTAGACATGATAATTTTGGATAGTTTATTTACATCGAGATCAATGTATATTTGACAAAGTAAAAGGACTTAACATTAATCCTTTGATATGTTAAAATTCAAATTTAAAAAGTTTCTCACAAAAATATAAAGTTTTGAACAAATAACTTGTCGAGTAAGACAAAATTTTATAGATCATCTTGTTAATTAGAGTGTGAAGCAATATTTCGTTTCTTTAATATAGATATGTTTTTTTACATCATTTTTCTAAGTCGAGATTATTGCATGTTACTTTTTTCGGTTGATACAAATTTATAAGAAAATCTTATATCAACTGTTCGATTATTTAGATTCTATAATTTAGTTTTTTTATAGTTCCATGCAAACACGTAAAAATCTCGATCATCTTGCAAATAAAGTTGTAGCATGCTATTTTATATAGTTTTGTCACAAATGACTATAATTCCGTGAAATGAATAGATCATCTCCAATGAATAAATAAATGATGATAGCTGCGACACAAAACCTTATCCCTTACTAAAAAGAAACATTAAAAGAATGACAAATATTCCTTTACAATATTACCAAATATAAGATTTCCATATATATTTAAAATGACAGCCAAAATCATGAACTTTTAATAATTATGGTACACTGATACTTAGTTAGAAATACCCTATAAATACCGAACAAAGTAGAACAAAAAAATACATCAATTATTTATTCATATTTCATTTTTAGGTTTAGCCATGGGAAAAAAAACTCTTGGTAGACAAAAGATAGAAATGAAGAAATTGGAAAAGGATAATAATCTGCAAGTAACATTTTCTAAACGTCGACATGGTGTATTCAAGAAAGCTAGTGAACTTCAGAGCTTATGTGGTGTTGACGTCTGTGTTGTTATTTTTTCGCCTGCCAAAAAGTGTTATTCCTTTGGTCATCCCTCCGTGGAGGCCGTGGCAGGGCGTTTCCTTGGTCAACCACCACCTTCCAACCAAGATGAATCAATGAATATTGATCGTGATACTAAAATTAATGAGCTTACCAATGAATTATATGAAGTAATATATGTTTTTTAGCATTTTTTGTACGTATTTTTTTATTATTATTTTTAAAATTCTGAAGTACTTTTTGAATCAGGTGCTAGAAAAATTGGAGGAGGCGAAGAAACGCAGTGAGGAGCTAAAAAATACGGTTTTAACCGAGGATGCGAGGCGGTTTGCAAAGCCTCTGGATGAGATGGATCAAGGGGAGTTGGAGGAAATGAGGGTTGCACTCGAGCAACTTCGTACGAGTGTGTATATTGAGAGGGAGATGCTTTTGGCTCGATCTACTTCAGATCATCCACTATCACATCTTTATGCTGGTAGTGGGAGCAGTGGTGCTGGTCCTTCTTCTCCAGTAATGATTTCAGATGAACCAAATCTTGATCATGGAAATGAAGTTGAACCAAATCATGATAATGAAAATGGATCTTCTTAATTATGGAAAAGGGTTTCTTAAGTCTGTTGGTGTTGGTGGTGGTGTTATTGTAATATGCCTCCACATCAAGTTATTTTTATGTTTTCTTTGCTTACAGCTATTATTAATGAATAATAAAATTATGTTTCTTCAAATATGTTACTTATTTTTTTCAAGAGTATAGTTGTATATATACATGTGCGTATGGCGTGAGGACCAATCGATAATGTTTCATACAATCTTCTTCATAACATTTAATTTCTTGTCGAGTTTAAATCATACTTATTATTGCTAAATCATCAACTTATAATAAGTCTCGTACCTATATCTTTTGTATGAATGAAAGAATTCACAACATATAACATCGAGTTTTTCTACAAATTTAAAACACCAAACAATGATAAAAATTGTCCGAATACACTGAATACATTGTCAAATTTCCATTTAAATAATGTATTGAATCATGAATCTGTATTCATTCATTGGATATATATGGAAAGAACAATGTGGACATAATGTATTTTAAAGTTTCCTATTACTCATCTATTTATCACTGGTGGAGATATGGTAAATAGTAGGTACAAGATGATTCAAATTTCATTTACATTCCAAATGGACTTCCCATTTTTGGGAGTCCGATCAAGAACAATAAAAAGTCATTATATTCAATAGAAAATTGTAAAGCCCAATGGGCTACAAGAAAGGCCGCTTAGTATAAAAAGATAAGAGCATCATAAGGTTTAGAAATGGTTAAAAAGGCGGCCAAGCCCCAAAAAAACTATAATCAGATATCATCATATCTTATTCTTAAAGAACTAAAAGACAAAAAATACAAATATGCCATTTATCTTCTACATTTGTTGCTATATCCTTTTGTGTATATTAATTTTTACAACTCATTTTATTACCTACCAAAACCTATAGATTTTGTACCAAATTCTAAAAAAAATAGGATTTACAATATTTAATACTCCATTCTAAATAAATACCGTCTAACCTAGGACAATCAATCACCATTTTTCATTCAAAGGTCGAGTCATGGAAAGAAAAGCTCTTGGTCGCCGAAAGATTGAAATCAAAAAGATTGAAAGGGAAAATAATCTACAAGTCACATTCACTAAGCGTCGCGGGGGCCTGTTCAAAAAAGCTAGCGAAATTTGTACTCTATGTGCTGTCCAAATTTGCATTATTATTTTCTCTCCCGCGATGAAAGTTTACTCCTTCGGCCATCCTTCTGTAAAGGAACTGGTGCGGCGTTTCTGTGAACAGCACCCTCAACCACCACCTTCCACCGGAGAGCAAATCATGGATACTTCTGAGCTTACCACTGAACTCACTAAAGTAATTGATGTTTCTTTATCATTGTTTCAACAATTTATTGCGATTACTTTTTATGTACTAATCAATTTTTGAATCAGGCGCTTGAGAAATTAGAGATTGCGAAAAATGAGAGTAAAAAATTGGAAAATATTAAGGTGTCTATGGAGGCCCAAAAATGGTGGGCAAAGCCTCTGAAAGATATGGATCCAATGCAGCTTGAGCAAATGAGATTGTTATTAGAGGAACTGCGCAGGAAAGTGGACATTGAAAAGCAAAAGCTTTTGAGTCAATTTACTTTGGGCCCCTCATCACAATTTCATGCTGGAAGTTCAAGTCGTTTAGCTGATCCATTTGATGGAGGGAATCCTCAGTATTTTGAAACCGAGGTTGAGCCAAATAATAATGGTTTTGGACCTGAGTTTCTACCAGATCTTGGCTTTGAAAATCATGGTTTTGGATCTGAGATTCAGAAAGATGTTGATTTTCAGATTGAGGCTCGACCAAGCTTTATTTTTGGAACTCAGATTCAGCCACGTTATGATTATGGAAATGATTTTGAAGCTGATGTTGAGTTTAATGAAGGTTATGGATCTGAAACTTACCCAAATCATGATTTTGAAAATGAAGCTCAGCTGAATGAGTTTAATTGAGCATAGAATAACGTTATTTTAAAATAAGGCGATGGAGCCCCATGTATTGTCTGATTTATCATGTTACTATTAATAAAATATATGAGTTAGTTTCTGGTCCATTTGAAATTACAATTTAATTCTTATTCTTACTTTATATGTATAGCAAAATCAATTTTACCATCTATAACTTCATTTAATATATGTGGTCATTCCAATTATATCGCTATTAATTTTTGTATAGTTAATTAATGCTATGTTGTTAAATAAATATTTAAAACAAATTTTTGTATTAAACTTATTAATTGATCAATATTTTTTTTACTTATGTAAGTTTTGATTGGTAAATTAAACAAATTATTTAAAGGTAAAATTTTATTTCATGATAAAATAGCATCACAAAAATATTTTGTATACACCCTCAATAATACAACATTTTTCGCACTTTTCACTCGGGGTGTAACAAAATATTATGTTGTTTTATTGAAAGTACATAAAATAGATGATAACATTAAAATTAAAATCCGCAATGACCAACAAATGGATGGTCCATCATGGCTGCATTAGCATTGCTAGAACTTCCATTACGAACTTGTTGAGAGTTCGATATATGAATCTGAATATTTTCAATACGGTTCAAAATCTCTTTCTTCAACGCCATCAATGAAGTCCTTAATTGCAACAATTGCGATTCATTGAGATCTTCAATTGGACGCTCCCACCAATTTTCCTCGCTCCTTGCACGCGCCTTGTTTTCAAGCTCTTGCCCTCGTGCTTTTTCGATTTCGAGTTGCTCAAGTGCCTAGTAAATTTTTTTTATTAGTGTTACATTTATACATATATGCGCGCAATTTAATATTTACCTCTGTGAGCTCCATGTTAAGCTCGTTAATATTAGCATTTCGATGAGCTTGAATGAGTTCCATAACTCCCGAGGGTGGTTGAGAAGTGTTTTCGTTGAGAAAACGGTTAAAAACTTCTTCAACAGATGGATTACCGAAGGAGAACACTTTTCCACCAGGCGAGAAACACATAATAGCAACTTCCACACCGCAAAGAGTTGAGAGTTCGCTCGCCTTTTTGAAGATACCACTTCGCCTTTTTGAAAAGGTGACTTGCAAATTCGATTCATTACTTATTTTTTTCATCTCAATTTTAGGACGGCCCATCTTTTTTCTTGCCATTGCCTGAAACCCTAACAAAATTTCACTAAATTGAGATAGATAGGTAGATAGATATGAAGAAGAATTTGATATTTATAGAACATTTTTCATCATCATTAATTTTTATTTAATTAATGTGCTTAATTATGTACTTATTTTGGATTTTTTTAAATCTCATTTTATTGCATATATATGGAAATAATATTATGAATATTAGGAAATTTTATATATGATAACACAATTATGATATATAATATATGTTGGATTTTCACATTTTAGAATTAATTGTTTCATTTCATTATGGTATATTAGTTTTTGAATTTATTTTTCTATAAATTCGCATAATTTCAAAACACGGTTTTCGTGTTACTTTTTCTGCCCTTCTATTTATTCATCCTTCACATTAAACATTCAGTAAAATCAATAGTACACCGTACTTAGATATAATTGTTATTGTTGCGATGGTTTTTGATAATAGGGAGTGTGTCTTGTTGGATTTTAAATTCTCATATGTTTAATGAAACTATTATCAAGTCATCGAATATTATCATGTTAAACCATCAAAAAATAGGTTGTATGCAGAAGCGTATCTGAATTCATGAATAACGTTAAAATCCTTCGATCTAGTGGTTCTCGGCCTTTCAAATTAGTACGCATGATTTCTTGTAAAGAGGGTTCTCAACTTTTCTGATAATGGGATGTCAGAAAAGAATCAGTACGCATAATTCGGGGATCATAATCCTTTTATAATACCTACACATATTTTCTTATTTCTAATTTGGCCCATCATAAAATTAAAAAGTATAAATCGA
>JAYMTB010000125.1:0-18252 GCA_036897585.1 Francoa sonchifolia | reverse complement strand
GATGGAATCGACCATTTCGGTATATCAAAAATTATCAATTTGAAAATGCTGTAAGAGATGAAATGTCACAATATTTTTTTTATACATGCCGAAGTGATGGAAACAAAAGACTATCTTTTACATATCCACCCAGTTTGTCAACTTTTTTGAAAATGATCCAAAGAAAGATATCTTTGTTTACAACAGAAAAACTATCTTCTGATGAATTGTATAATCAGTGGAGTTATACTAATCAACAAAAAACGAACAACCTAAGTAATGAGTTTCTAAATAGAATTGAGGCTTTAGATAAAAGATCTCATCTTATGGATGTACTCGAAAAAAAGACTCGATTGTATAATGATAAGACTATAAAAGAATATTTGCCTAAAATATATGATCCTTTCTTGAACGGATCATATCGTGGAAGAATCAAAAAATTCTTTCCACCCTCAATTATAAATAAAGCTTACATAAAAAATTTCATAGAGACGGTTTGCATAAATAAGATTCACGGTCTACTTCTTACTACGACTACCGATTGTGATGAATTTGAACATAAAATGGATAGGTTTGATAGAAAATCATTATCAAGAGAAAAAAGACTTTCTTTATTTACAGAACACAAACAAGAAAAATTGGATTCAGAAGATCGAATAAGATTTTTATTCAATGCAGTTATAACTGATCCCAACAATAAAAAAAAATCTATTGGAATAAAAGAAATCAATAAAAAAGTTCCTCATTGGTCATACAAATTAATCAACGATTTTGAACAACAGTACGGCGAAACCGAAGAAAATTTGAATCTAGCGCGGGATCATCAGATTCGTTCAAGAAAAGCTAACCGTATAGTGCTTTTTACTGCTAACCAGCAAAATACCAATATTTCTACGAATACCAAAGATACTAATAATACCGATCCATCAGACGAAATGGAAGTGGCTTTGATACGTTATTTGCAAGAATCGGATTTTCGTCGAGACATAATCAAGGGCTCCATGCGCGCTCAAAGACGTAAAATAATTACTTGGGAACTAGTTCAAGCAAATGTGCATTCCCCACTTTTTTTTGACAGAATAGTAAAAATACTTTTTTTTGCGTTTGATATCTCTGGGATGATGAAATTCAAATTCATTTTTAGAAATTGGATATGGAAAAACACAGAATTAAAATTTAAATTTTCGGATTATACCAAAGAAAAAACAAAGGAACGTGAGAACAAAGCCGAGGACAAAAGAGAAAAGGACAAAAGAGAAGAGAAAGCACGGAGAGAAATAGTGGAAACCTGGGATAACGTTCTTTTTGGTCAAGTAATAAGAGGCTCACTGTTAGTAACCCAATCCATTCTTAGAAAATATATTCTATTACCTTCATTGATAATAGCTAAAAATATTGTCCGTATGCTATTATTTCAATTTACCGAATGGTCCGAGGATTTAAAGGATTGGAAGAGAGAAATACATGTTAAATGTAACTACCATGGTGTTGAATTACCACAAAAGGAATTTCCGAAAAACTGGTTAACAGAGGGTATTCAGATAAAGGTAAAATTTCCCTTTTCCCTGAAACCGTGGCACAGATCGAAGCTCCGATCCTCTCATAAAGATCCAACGAAAAAGAAAAAAAATAAGAATTTTTTTTTAACAGTTTGGGGAATGGAAACTGCACTTCCTTTTGGTTCTCCCCGAAAACCGCGTTCGTTTTTTGAACCCAGTTTTAAAGAATTTAAAAAAAAACCTTTCCTAGTTCTAAGAGTTTTAAAAAAAAAAACAAAATTGTTTCTAAGTGTCTCAAAAGAAACAAAAAAATGGGTTATCAAAAGTATTCCATTTCTAAAAGAAATAATCAAACAACTTTCAAAAAAAAAACCAACTCCATTATTTGGATTGAGCGAAAGATATGAATTAGATGGAATAAAAAAAAAAAAAGATTCGATAATGAGTAATCGGATGATTCACGACTCGTCCAGTAAAATTCGATTCATGGATTGGACAAATTTTTCACTAACAGAAAAAAAAATGAAAGATCTGGCTGATAGAACAAGCACAATCAGAAATCAAATAGAAAAAATTACAAAAGACAATAAAAAAGAATTTATAACTCCAGAACTAAATATTAGTTCGAACAAAACAAGCTATCATGCTAAAATATTAGCATCACTCAAAAATATTTGGCAGATATTAAAAAGAGGAAATGCTCGATTAATTCGTAAATCCTATTATTTGATAATATTTTTTATTGAAAGGATATACATAGATATCTTTCAATGTATCATTAATATTCCCAGGATCAATGCACAGTTTTTTTTTGAATCCACAAAAAAAATGATTGATAAATACATTTACAATAATGAAACAAATCAAGAAAAAATGGATAAAACAAATAAAAATACAATTCACCTGATTTCGACTATCAAAAAATCACTTTCTAATATTAATAATAAGACTTCACAAATTTTTTTTGACTTATCCTCCTTGTCACAAGCATATGTTTTTTATAAATTATCACAAACCCAAGTTATTCACTTTTATAAGTTAAGATTCGCCCTTCAATATCACGGAACATCTCTTTTTCTTAAGAATCAAATAAAAGATTATTTTGGAGCACACGGAATATTTCATTCGGAATTCAGACATAAAAACCTTCGGAATTCGGGAATGAATCAATGGAAGAGCTGGTTAAAGGGTCATTATCAATACAATTTATCTCAGATTAGATGGTCTAGATTAGTACCACAAAAATGGCAAAATCGAGTCAATAAAAATCAATGCTTTATGGCTCAAAATAAAGATTTAAACAAATGGTATTCATATGAAAAAGACCGATTCATTCAGTACAAAAAAAAAAATGATTTTGAAGCAGACTCATTATCGAATCAAAAATATAATTTTAAAAAACACTATAGATATGATCTTTTATCATATGAATCTATTAATTATGAAGATAAGAGGGACTCATATATTTATGGATCGCCATTACAATTACAAGTAAATAATAAACAAGAAATTTATTCTAATTACAACATATATAAAGGCAAATCTTTGGATATGCCGGAAAGTACCTTTATCAATAATTATCTAGGAGAAGATTCTATTATCGATCTGGTAAAAATTCCGGATAGAAAATTTTTTGATTGGAAAATGCTCGGTTTTTGTCTTAGAAATAAGGTCGCTATTGAGTCCTGGATCAATATTGATCCCAGTACGAACAGTAATAAAAATACTAAGACTGGGGCTAATAATTATCAATTTATTGATAAAATTGATAATAAAGATCTTTCTTATCTCACAATTCATCAAGATCAAGAAATCGACCAATCCAATCAAAAAATCTTTTTTGATTGGATGGGAATGAATGAAGAAATACTAAGTCGTCCCATATCGAATCTGGAATTTTTGTTCTTTCCAGAATTTGGGCTACTTTTTAATGCATATAAGATGAAACCTTGGATCATACCAATCAAATTACTTCTTTTTAATGGAAATGTTAGTAAAAATGGAAATAAAAAGGTGCATTTTTTTATATTCATCAATGCGATAAAAAAATATCTTGAATTAGAGAGTCAAAATCAAGAAGAAAAAGAACCCGCGGACCAAGTGCATCTTGAATCAGATGCAAAAAACCAAGGAAGTCTTGGATCAGTTCTCGCAAACCAAGAAAAAAATGTTGAAGAAGATTATGCGGGATCAGACATGAAAAAACGTCAAAAAAAAAAGCAATACAAGAACAACACGGAAGTAGAGCTTTCTTTTTTCCTAAAAAGTAATTTGCGTTTTCAATTGAGATGGGATTATTCTTTAAATAAAAAAATGATCGAGAATATCAAAGTATATGGTCTCCTGTTTAAACTGAAAAATCCAATAAAAATGGCTATATCCTCTATTCAAAGGGGAGAAATTTGTTTTGATAGTCTGATGATTCAGAAGGATTTAACTCTTCCCGAATTCATGAAAAAGGGACTATTGATTATCGAACCAGTTCGTTTGTCTATAAAAAATGATGGACAATTGATTATGTATCAAACTATAGGTATTTCATTAGTTCATAAGAGTAAACAGCAAATTAATCAAAAATACCGAGAAACAAGCTACGGCGATAAGAAGAATTTTGATGAATCCATTGCAAGACATCGAAGAATGGCTGAAAATAGAACCAAAAATCATTATGATTTGTTTGTTCCTGAAAATATTTTATCCCCTAAACGCCGTAGAGAATTGAGAATTCTCCTTTGTTTTAATTCGAAAAATAGAAAAGGTAGACATAGAAATCCAATATTTTGCAATAACGTAATAAATTGTGGTCAAGTTTTGGATAAAAACAAATGTATTGATAGAGATCAAAATAAACTAATTAAAAAGAAACTAATTAAATTAAAGTTTTTTCTTTGGCCCAATTATCGATTAGAAGATTTAGCGTGTATGAATCGCTATTGGTTTGATACCAATAATGGCAGTCGTTTCAGTATGATAAGGATACATATGTATCCACGATTTTTAATTCGTTAATGGTACATTTTTCCCATATATCCGGTATCATATATGATATATGAAAATAAACGGCTGTCCACATGTATTGTCTTACATTACATTTTGATACATGATACTAATTGAATGACATATCAATTAAATCTATAAATAAATCAACGGAATGTTCTTAATTTTTTTTTAGGTTCGGTCTCATTTTTTTTATGAGTGCAGAAATATGCCGTCCCCCTTTTCCTATCCGAATCCAATTTTCAATTGGATTTATTATTATTATCGATTAATTAAATTTAATAAAATTTAGGAGTTTTTAATGAAATTAAAATTTTTGTGTATACCAAATTAAAATGACTAGCATTATTATTACTGATCAGTAAAATTTATATCTTTAAAAACGAAAAAAAAGGGGGGAGGGGAATAAGATTTCGTTTTATGGCAAAAAATTCATTCATCTCAGTTATTTCACAAGAAAAAAAAAAAGAAAACAGAGGGTCTGTTGAATTTCAAGTATTCAGTTTCACCAATAAGATACGAAGACTTACGTCACATTTGGAATTGCATAAAAAAGACTATTTATCTCAAAGGGGTCTACGGAAAATTCTGGGAAAACGTCAACGGCTTCTGTCTTATTTGTCAAATAAAAATAGAATACGTTATAAAGAATTAATTAGTCAATTGGATATTCGGGAGTCAAAAACTCGTTAATTTGAAAAGTCATTTTAAAAAATTATTTGATTTATTAGATCTTGAATTTTGATAAACTTCTTTTCGTTTTCGGCAATTCATGGAAGAATGAATCGAGGAAAAACCTATGAATGTACCAGCTACAAGAAAAGACCTCATGATAGTCAATATGGGACCCCACCACCCATCAATGCATGGTGTTCTTCGTCTGATCGTTACTCTAGATGGTGAAGATGTTATTGACTGTGAACCAATACTGGGCTATTTGCACAGAGGGATGGAAAAAATTGCGGAAAACCGAACAATTATACAATATCTGCCTTATGTAACACGTTGGGATTATTTAGCTACTATGTTCACAGAAGCAATAACTGTAAATGCACCAGAGCAATTGGGAAATATTCAAATACCTAAAAGAGCCAGCTATATTAGAGTAATTATGTTGGAATTGAGTCGTATAGCTTCTCATTTGTTATGGCTTGGACCTTTTATGGCAGATATTGGCGCGCAGACTCCTTTTTTCTATATTTTCAGAGAAAGAGAATTAGTATATGATCTATTCGAAGCTGCCACCGGTATGAGAATGATGCATAATTTTTTTCGTATCGGAGGAGTAGCGGCTGATCTACCTTATGGCTGGATAGATAAATGTTTGGATTTCTGCGATTATTTTTTAACAGGAGTTGCTGAATATCAAAAACTTATTACGCGAAATCCTATTTTTTTAGAACGAGTTGAGGGAGTAGGCATTATTGGTGAAGAGGACGCAATAAATTGGGGTTTATCAGGACCAATGTTACGAGCTTCCGGAGCACAATGGGATCTTCGTAAAGTTGATCATTATGAGTGTTACGACGAATTTGATTGGGAAGTCCAGTGGCAAAAAGAAGGGGATTCATTAGCTCGTTATTTAGTCCGAATCAGTGAAATGACGGAATCCATAAAGATTATTCAACAGGCTCTGGAAGGAATTCCGGGGGGACCCTATGAGAATTTTGAAATCCGATGCTTTGATAGAGAAAGGGATCGAGAATGGAATGATTTTGAATATCGATTCATTAGTAAAAAACCTTCTCCTACTTTTGAATTGCCAAAACAAGAACTTTATGTGAGAGTTGAAGCCCCAAAAGGAGAATTGGGAATTTTTCTGATAGGAGATCAGAGTGGTTTTCCTTGGAGATGGAAAATTCGCCCACCTGGTTTTATCAATTTGCAAATTCTTCCTCAGTTAGTTAAAAGAATGAAATTGGCTGATATTATGACGATACTAGGTAGCATAGATATCATTATGGGAGAAGTTGATCGTTGAAATGATAATTGATACAACAGAAATACAAGATATCAATTCTTTTTCCGGATTGGAATCCTTAAAAGAGATCTATGGGATCATATGGATGCTTGTCCCTATTTTGACTACTGTATTGGGAATCACAATAGGTGTACTAGTAATTGTGTGGTTAGAAAGAGAAATATCCGCAGGGATACAACAACGTATTGGGCCTGAATACGCCGGCCCTTTGGGAATTCTTCAAGCTCTAGCAGATGGGATAAAACTACTTTTCAAAGAGAACCTTCTTCCATCTAGAGGGGATACTCGTTTATTCAGTATTGGTCCATCCATAGCAGTTATATCAATTCTACTAAGTTATTCAGTAATTCCTTTTAGCTATCGCCTTGTTTTAGCTGATCTAAATATCGGTGTTTTTTTATGGATTGCCATTTCAAGTATTGCTCCTATTGGACTTCTTATGTCAGGATATGGATCAAATAATAAATATTCCTTTTTAGGTGGTCTACGAGCTGCTGCTCAATCGATTAGTTATGAAATACCATTAACTCTATGTGTGTTATCAATATCTCTACGTGTGATTCGTTGAAACATAAAATTTTCCCAATTTCTTTTTTTTTTTTCTAGGAAAAAAAAGTTGAATGAATTGAATAGATATCTTCCGTTTTTTATTCGTCATTCGGGTTGATGAACTAAACCGGATAGTTATATGAGTGAATGAAAACAGCTTATAAATTTTAAATTCGCAGTAAAAAAATGGAGTCTCATTTCTTATGTACAAGAGTTAGTTAAGCAAAAGTAAACAGAAACCGAAGAGCTCCTTTACCCCCAAGATTGGTTGCTTAGTCATCCTGGCTTGAAGCGGGATCAAAAGATCAACTTTTCACTATCGTTTGTATGTGTATGTATTAACATACATTTGTCATAATGGGGGGAGTTGAGCAAAAATGAGTGGATGGTTAGGAACACCAAAACACACAAAGGATTAGTAATGGAGATTATGTAAATTATCCAAAAGGACATTTTTGCATAACATAAAAAGAATAATAATTGGGGCTTTAAGTTGGTAGAAATGATCGGGCAGTACTCCCCACGATTCCGATCCAGAGTATGCTCCTATCCACCGATTAAAGAAATAACTATCAGGAACGAAATAATCCTTTATTTTTTTTAAGCCCCCCCTTTTTTCTCAGAAAGAAGAATAGGAACAAAAAAAAAATAGAAAGAATACAATTAAGAGACCCTTTTTGTATTGTATGCTTTCTTTCATATATCCATATTGATAGAGATAGAACTCGTGTCATGATTCATGAACTAATCCAATGTCTAATTCTTTTTTGTAATCAAAAACAATGGGTTGAAATAGCTATTTATACAAGGAGTATTTTATTGAAGGATTCAGTTATTACTCAACAAAGACAAATGCAAAATTAAAGAATGAGATCAATTCAGACGTACTTTTTTTTATTATTATTATAATTATAGCAGATAGCAGACAGAATTCCATTGGTCTAATTCGGGACCTTCCAATAAATTTAGATTATATTATATCGATCCTAGAAAAGGCTCTAGATAAATAAATAATACCAACCAGGTCCTTAGATTTATTTGTGGCCCTTGAGGAGCCGTATGAGGTGAAAATCTCATGTACGGTTCTGTAATAGTGATGATAACAGTGATGTTATCACCGACTATGATTTTCTAACAGTTCAAGTACAGTTGATATAGTTGAGGCGCAGTCAAAATATGGTTTTTGGGGATGGAATTTGTGGCGTCAACCTATAGGGTTTATCGTTTTTCTAATTTCTTCCCTAGCAGAATGTGAGAGATTACCTTTTGATTTACCAGAAGCAGAGGAAGAATTAGTAGCAGGTTATCAAACCGAATACTCGGGTATAAAATTTGGTTTATTTTATGTTGCTTCCTATCTAAATCTATTAGTTTCTTCCTTATTTGTAACAATTCTTTACCTGGGCGGTTGGAATATCTCTATCTCTATTCCGTACATATCTGTTCCTGAGCTATTTGAAATAAATAAAGCGGGTGAAGTTTTTGGAACAACAGTTGGTATCTTTATTACATTAGCTAAAACTTATTTGTTCTTGTTCATTTCTATCACAACAAGATGGACTTTACCTAGGCTAAGAATGGACCAACTATTAAATCTTGGATGGAAATTTCTTTTACCTATTTCTCTCGGTAATCTATTATTAACAACTTCTTCCCAACTCCTTTCACTGTAAAGGAAAAAGATATATGGTATTCTATATTCACGACTTGTCTCAAACAAGAGAAAGAAACAAACATCAAATTAAATTAATCATAGATATTCACGATATGTTCCCTATGGTAACTGGGTTCATGAATTATGGTCAACAAACAGTACGAGCTGCAAGGTACATTGGTCAAAGTTTCATGATTACCTTATCCCACGCAAATCGCTTACCTGTAACTATTCAATATCCTTATGAAAAATTAATCACATCGGAGCGTTTCCGCGGTCGAATCCATTTTGAATTTGATAAATGCATTGCTTGTGAAGTATGTGTTCGTGTATGCCCGATAGATCTACCCGTTGTTGATTGGAAATTGGAAACTCATATTCGAAAGAAACGATTGCTTAATTACAGTATTGATTTCGGAATCTGTATATTTTGTGGTAACTGTGTTGAGTATTGCCCAACAAATTGTTTATCAATGACCGAAGAATATGAACTTTCCACTTATGATCGTCACGAATTGAATTATAATCAAATTGCTTTGGGTCGTTTACCAATATCAGTAATTGACGATTATACAATTCGAACAATTTCGAATTTTTCTCAAATAAAAAAATAGGTAAACCTTTTGATTAAAGAAAAATCCCCAATTACTAAGCTAAGATTCGGTTCAGCTTTGGTCTAAAGGAATAAGGTTTTTCTTTTTTCTTGGTCAATAACTACAAATCTCAACTATTGATTAGTTGGTGAGAATTGCAACTTCATTTGATCTATTAATATACGTTATAATTATTTCAAAAATTTTAATATATAGAGTTTCGAACTATCCTTTCGCATAAATAAAAGGATGCATTGGTTCAACAACTATACCTACATCAATCCATACCCATTAGATTAGTATTTAATTCAACTAAGAACGTATAAAAAAAATTCCTGGTCGGGTCAATAAAATAAGGTCATGAAAAACATTTCGATTTATTTATCTCTTACATATAATGGATTTGCCCGGACCAATACATGATTTTCTTTTAGTCTTTCTGGGATCAGGTCTTATATTAGGGGGTCTGGGAGTGGTATTACTTATCAACCCAATTTATTCTGCCTTTTCATTGGGATTGGTTTTTGTTTGTATATCCTTATTCTATATTTCATCAAATTCCCATTTCGTAGCTGCTGCACAACTTCTTATTTACGTGGGAGCTATAAATGTTTTAATCATATTTGCTGTGATGTTCATGAATGGTTCAGAATATTACAAAGATTTGAATCTTTGGACCATTGGGGATGGGGTTACTTCACTGGTTTGTACAAGTATTTTTGTTTCACTAATTAGCACTATTCTAGATACATCATGGTACGGGATTATTTGGACTACAAGATCAAACCAAATTATAGAGAAAGATTTGATAAGTAATAGTCAACAAATTGGAATTCATTTATCAACAGATTTTTTTCTTCCATTTGAACTTATTTCGATAATTCTTTTAGTTGCTTTGATAGGTGCAATTGCTGTGGCTCGTCAATAATAAATCTTTCATAACCAACAACAGCAATCTAAATGAAACTTTGTTATGTGTTATCACATCTATTTCTCTTCAATTCTATTTGAAGACTGTTCATGTCTAAAATAGAAATGATTTTATTGGTTTGATCTAGTACCACTAGATTCCTTTGGTGCGTACTTCTTATAGCCTAAGAATCCGTTGAATTGTTGTTCATATTAAAATGACTCAAAATTGATAAGGAGTTGGTCAATGATGCTCGAACATGTACTTGTTTTGAGTGCCTATTTATTTTCTATTGGTATCTATGGATTGATCACGAGTCGAAATATGGTTAGGGCCCTTATGTGCCTTGAACTTATACTGAATGCGGTTAATATAAATTTTGTAACATTTTCTGATTTTTTTGATAGTCGTCAATTAAAAGGAAATATTTTCTCAATTTTTGTTATAGCTATTGCGGCCGCTGAAGCAGCTATTGGACCAGCTATTGTTTCGTCAATTTATCGTAACAGAAAATCAACTCGTATCAATCAATCGAATTTGTTGAATAAGTAGTATTAATCATAGAAATTATACTATTTATTAATTTGAAGTAGCATGCATGCTATGCGACCTAGATCATGTTTGTGAAAACGTAAGAAATCAAAGTATCTTGGCCCTCTCTCATGAGTTGATCCAGAAGTAGATTGATTAGAAAAATTCTGGTAAATCATTGATTCGTCTGGTGTCTAAATATATGATTCATTTTAAAATTTACTAGATCAAAATTTATGACGTTCAAAATTTTAGAGATCCAATGTCACATTCAGTAAAGATTTATGATACATGTATAGGGTGTACTCAATGTGTCCGAGCCTGCCCCACAGATGTATTAGAAATGATACCTTGGGACGGATGTAAAGCTAAGCAAATAGCTTCTGCTCCAAGAACAGAGGACTGCGTCGGTTGTAAGAGATGTGAATCCGCCTGTCCAACAGATTTCTTGAGTGTTCGCGTTTATTTATGGCATGAAACAACTCGAAGCATGGGTCTAGCTTATTAATACGTTCTCCAAAACCGCACTTGAATTGAATACATTTTGAATACAGTTGATTTTTTTTTACCGACAAAAACCCGTACTCAAAATATATTCTGATTTTTTATTTTTCGAGTACGGGTTTTTCTGGTCCAAGCGTATCTTGTCTTTACCACGAATTATTTTCCTTGGTTAACAATAATTGTAGTTTTGCCGATCTCCGCGGGTTCTTTCATTTTCTTTCTCCCTCATAAAGGAAATAAGGTAATTAGATGGTATACTATATGTATATGTATTTTAGAACTTCTTCTAACGACTTATGCGTTCTCTTATCATTTTGAATTGGACGATCCATTAATTCAACTGGCAGAGGATTATAAATGGATCGATTTTTTTGATTTTTATTGGAGATTGGGACTAGATGGACTTTCCATAGGACCTATTTTACTGACAGGATTTATCACTACTTTAGCTACTTTAGCGGCTTGGCCAATTACTCGAGATTCTCGATTATTCCATTTCCTGATGTTAGCAATGTACAGTGGTCAAATAGGGCTATTTTCTTCTCGAGATCTTTTACTTTTTTTCATCATGTGGGAGTTAGAATTAATTCCCGTTTATCTACTTCTATCCATGTGGGGGGGAAAGAAACGTCTGTATTCAGCTACAAAGTTTATTTTGTACACTGCAGGAAGTTCCATTTTTCTATTAATAGGGGTTCTGGGTATCGGTATATATGGTTCCAATGAACCAACATTAAATTTTGAAATATCAGCTAATCAATCGTATCCTGTGACACTGGAAATACTATTCTATATTGGATTTCTTATTGCTTTTGCTGTCAAATCACCGATCGTCCCCTTACATACATGGTTACCAGACACCCATGGAGAAGCGCATTACAGTACTTGTATGCTTCTAGCCGGAATCTTATTAAAAATGGGAGCGTATGGATTGGTTCGGATCAATATGGAATTATTAATCCACGCTCATTCCATATTTTCTCCCTGGTTGATTATAGTAGGCACAATGCAAATAATCTATGCAGCTTTAACATCTCCTGGTCAACGTAATTTAAAAAAAAGAATAGCCTATTCTTCCGTATCTCATATGGGTTTCATAATTATAGGAATTAGCTCTATAACCGATATGGGACTCAATGGAGCTATTTTACAAATAATCTCTCATGGCTTTATTGGCGCTGTGCTTTTTTTCTTGGCAGGAACAAGTTATGATAGAATACGTCTTGTTTATCTCAGCGAAATGGGCGGAATGGCTGTCACAATTCCAAAAATATTCACCATGTTCAGTATCTTATCGATGGCTTCCCTGGCCTTACCGGGTATGAGTGGTTTTGTTGCTGAATTGATAGTATTTTTTGGAATAATTACCAGCCAAAAATATCTTTTAATGCCAAAAATACTAATTACTTTTGTAATGGCAATTGGAATGATATTAACTCCTATTTATTCATTATCTATGTTACGCCAAATGTTCTATGGATACAAGCTATTTAATGCCCCAAACTCTTATTTTTTTGATTCTGGTCCGAGAGAGTTATTTGTTTCGATCTCTATTCTTCTACCCGTAATAGGTATTGGTATTTATCCGGATTTCGTTCTCTCATTATCAGTTGACAAGGTCGAATCTATTCTATCGAATTATTTTTGTAAATAGTTTTCGTGAATAAAACAAAAAAAAAGCAATTCTATAGAAAATTGTTCCTTGGACAATGAAAAAAGAAGTTTTTTTTTCTTAAGTTAAGTAGTAAAGAATTGAAATTGTAATCAAATATGTTTGGCCTTTGTGTTGTGAGAACCCTTTGAATCAAGTAATGTAGTGATTCAAATGGTTCTCGATGGGCTTACGCGAAGTTTTATTATTTCTTATCTATACGCTGTATTATGTTTGTATTCGCCAGGACTTTTCTTCAATTCAATTATATGTTAATGTAAATGAACCATAACTATGTAGCCCTATTCCTAATAAATTGACTCCAAAATAGCATATCCAAATTATAAGAAAGCCCATAGAAGCCACAATTGAGGAATTTACACCCTCCAAATTTTTATTTGTTCGAGTATGTAAATAAATCGCGAATATGGTCCAAGTAATAAATGCCCAAGTTTCCTTTGGATCCCAATTCCAATATGATCCCCATGCCTCATTAGCCCATACTGCTCCTGAAAGAATACCTATGGTTAAAAAGATAAACCCTAGACTAATAATACGATAACTCCACTGATCCAATTGTTGAACCAATTGATACCTGTAATAATTTTTAGACGAACGAAAAGAAGTATTTAGTAAAACATTGTTTCTTTCATTCATGTATTGGATCTCGGAAACTGACTCATTTAAGAAATTATTGCTTTTACCAAAAATCCTTATGACTTTTCGAAATGTAATGACTAGAAGAGCTACTGATAATAATGATCCGCATAAAAGAGCTGCATAGCCCAATACCATCATACTTACGTGCATCATTAACCACTGGGATTGGAGAGCGGGTACTAATATTTCGGGTTGATGCATTTCGGTTAAAAGACCCGAAGTAGCAAAGCCTTGAGTAAAAATAGCACTTGGCGCGGTTATTGCGCTTAAATGATTTTTTTTTTTTTTAAAATACGGAATCATGTGAATAATGGAGAAATTCCATGAAAGAAAGATTAATGATTCATATAAATTACTTAATGGGAAATGTCCCGAATAAATCCAACGGATTACTAATAATCCTGTTATACAGAAAAGGGTAGCTATCATGCCCTTTTCTGACGAATCATATAGTCCTACGATTTCGTCGACTAATAAGTTTATCAAATGAATTGTAATTACAATTGAAACAACTGAAAAGGTTATATGAGTTAATATATGTTCTAAAGTCGCAAATATCATAAAAAAGTGAGGGTCCCTCAATATAAGAAACGGAAATCCGGAATTTAATTCATTATAGGAGCTATTGTATCCCTTTTAGAAGATGCCATGCCGCCACTCGGACTCGAACCGAGATGCTCTAGCACTGCTTCCTAAGAGCAGCGTGTCTACCGATTTCACCATAGCGGCTTACTCGAAATCATAATAACTCATTTTTATTCAATCGTCGAGATTGAAGGAATCAATTCAATATTTTTTAGGAAATATGAAAATAAAATGGATCCGTTTTAATTCGTTTAATTAAAATAGGGTTCCAGTACTATAACTAAAATCTTTCATTATCATTTTAATTAACTTAACAATGGGTTTTTCGTAGTTTATACTCTCCTAAAATAGAACTTAATAGTTTTGACTTGAATCCAGGGATAAAACTAAAAAAAAAAATTATCAATGCACAAAAAATATGATTTTTATGGATCACAATTTCAGTACAAGATCCAAGGTATTTGTGTAAATATTTGTATAGCTTTTGTATTTTTGTAATAGTAATCATTAGATTTTTTTGTTATGTAGATAATTTGTGTTAGGATTTAGCAAACCAATTAGGTATTGAGTCAGACATATCATATACAAAAAACGTTTCGCTTTCTAGCAGCCCTAGTTCACAAAATTTTTTCTAAAAATTAGAAAGATATATATCTTAATCGATTTTCCCGTCCAAACATAGGATCCATTTTGGATCACTCAAAATTGACATAATATTTGTATATTTGGATATAATATTGTGCCAAATGGAAAAGGGACTTTTCTTTTTTCAATTGGATTGAAAACAGGGAGTATATTGATTCAGATAAATAATGATTCATAAAGTTACAAGAGAAGTTTGAAACTTAATCAATTCGTTTTAACAACTCATTGATTCTGATTCAAGATTTTATATCTGCTCTTCTTTCTATAGTATAAAAAAAAAAAAGACATAATCTATTATTATTTAGATTGTTGTTATTATTGTGAATTTATTATTGCGATAAATGGGTCGATGGGGAAAATAAGAATCCCCATCCCGGAAATGATAAAACATATTCAAAAAAAGGTGAAACCTTGTGTTTCTTCTTTTTTCAAATAAAAAAAGTACCATTTTTAGAATTCAGTAAATAAAAGAATTCTTATTCTATATAAGAATGAAGTAAGTTCAATTGAATATTGATCAGTTCAAAACATTAAACATTAGAGAATGTAAATCAGTACTTTCATTTTTTTCTATTATAAAAAAAATGAATGGAAAATTGACATATTTTTCTAATCAGGACAATTGAGATTAAGATTATTCCAACGTTTGATTAGTTATTTGTCGTACAAAAAAACTTTTAGAATTCCCCGTAGAAAGAGACTTCCCTAACGAAAAAGCTTTCAACGATGCCCAATATCCCTTCCCTTTCCAAATATTTTTACGAATACGCTTTTTTGATCGAGAAATACGTTTTTTTGGAACTGCCATTCAAAAATGGAAAAGGTTTTTCATTGCTATAGTTGAATGTGAAAGACATCTATTTTTCAAAACGAGTCGTTCTTTACTATTCATTATCCATCTATTTATTCTCTAGATTATAATATTACCTTCATAAAAAAAAAGTACTTTCATGTAATTCTTCATGCTTGCTCTACGGATATAAATTATTGTAATACGTAATAATAATTCTTTTTTTTTTTTTATCTTTCAAAAAATCTTACTTAATAAAATCAAGTATTTATTTTTCACTAGTGATTTGACCATATCATTTGAACAATTTTTATTTCTTGATTTGAATATTTGAACTATTTGAAAAAATATTCAGAATAATTAAGAATAGAAAATTCTATTTTCATTTTGCATATCTTGATTTTTTTTTTATTGACTCCTTTCAAAAGAGACCGGTGAATTAGAAAAAATGAATTAAGAATAAAAAAAAGCTTTTTCTTTTTTTATGGAACATACATATCAATATTTGTGGATCATACCTTTCCTTCCACTTCCAGTTCCTATGTTAATAGGAGTGGGACTTCTACTTTTTCCGGCGCCAACAAAAAATCTTCGTCGTATGTGGGCTTTTCCTAGTATTTTATCGTTAAGTATAGTTATGATTTTTTCGATTTATCTATTCATTCAGCAAATAAATAGAAGTTCTATCTATCAATATGTATGGTCTTGGACCATCAATAATGATTTTTCTTTAGAGTTTGGCCATTTGATCGATCCACTTACTTCTATTATGTTAATATTAATCACTACTGTTGGAATTCTGGTTCTTATTTATAGTGATAATTATATGTCTCATGATCAAGGATATTTGAGATTTTTTGCTTATATGAGTTTTTTCAATACTTCAATGTTGGGATTAGTTACTAGTTCGAATTTGATACAAATTTATATTTTTTGGGAATTAGTTGGAATGTGTTCTTATCTATTAATAGGTTTTTGGTTTACACGACCTATTGCGGCCAATGCTTGTCAAAAAGCATTTGTAACTAATCGTGTAGGGGATTTTGGTTTATTATTAGGAATTTTAGGTTTTTATTGGATAACGGGTAGTTTCGAATTTCGAGATTTGTTCAAAATATTTAATAACTTGATTTCTAATAATGAGGTTCATTTATTATTTGTTACTTTGTGTGCCTTTCTATTATTTGCCGGTGCAATTGCTAAATCTGCACAATTCCCCCTTCATGTCTGGTTACCTGATGCCATGGAAGGGCCCACTCCTATTTCTGCTCTTATACATGCTGCTACTATGGTAGCAGCAGGAATTTTTCTTGTAGCTCGGCTTCTTCCTCTTTTCATAGTTATACCTTACATAATGAATCTAATATCTTTGATAGGTATAATAACAGTACTTTTAGGAGCTACTTTAGCTCTTGCTCAAAAAGATATTAAGAGAAGTTTAGCTTATTCTACAATGTCTCAATTGGGTTATATGATGTTAGCTCTAGGCATGGGGTCTTATCGAGCTGCTTTATTTCATTTGATTACTCATGCTTATTCGAAAGCATTGTTGTTTTTAGGATCCGGATCGATTATTCATTCAATGGAAGCTATTGTTGGATATTCTCCAGATAAAAGCCAGAATATGGTTCTTATGGGGGGTTTAACAAAGCATGTACCAATTACAAAAACGGCTTTTTTAGTGGGTACACTTTCTCTTTGTGGTATTCCACCCCTTGCTTGTTTTTGGTCCAAAGATGAAATTCTTAATGATAGTTGGTTGTATTCACCGATTTTCGCAATAATAGCTTGTTCCGCAGCAGGATTAACCGCATTTTATATGTTTCGGATTTATTTACTTACTTTTGAAGGACATTTAAACATTCATTTTCAAAATTACAGTGGTAAAAAAAGTAGCTCCTTCTATTCAATCTCTCTATGGGGTAAAGAAGGGCCAAAAATCATTTCAAAAAAATTTCGTTTAATAAATTTATTAACAATAAATAAAGATTCATTCTTTTGGAAGAAGACTGATGGTAATGTAAGAAATATAAATATGACGCGGTCCCTTATTACTATTTCTCATTTTGACGCTAAGAACACTTTCCCTTATCCCCCTGAATCGGACAATACTATGCTATTCCCTATGCTTGTACTGGTTCTATTTACTTTGTTTGTTGGATTCATCGGAATTCCTTTCAATCAAGAAGGAAGAAATTTGGATATATTATCCAAATTGTTAACTGCGTCTATAAATCTTTTACATCCAAATTCAAATAATTCTGTGGATTGGTATGAATTTTTGACAAATGCAACTTTTTCAGTCAGTATAGCTTTTTTAGGAATATTTATAGCGTCTTTTTTATATAAGCCCGTTTATTCATCTTTACTAAAATGGAACTTACTTAATTCATTTGCTAAAAAAGGACCTAAAAAAAAAAATTGGGACAAAATTATAAATATGATATATGATTGGTCATATAATCGTGGTTACATAGACGCTTTTTATGCAAGATACTTAACTAAGGGTATAAGAGGATTAGCCGACCTAACCCATTTTTTTGATACACGAGTAATTGATGGAATTACGAACGGGGTCGGTATTATGAGTTTCTTTCTAGGAGAAGGTATCAAATATGTGGGGGGCGGGCGGATATCTTCTTATCTATTATTTTATTTATCTTATGTATTACTTTGTTTATTAATTTGCTACCTTTTTTACTTTTTAAATTGAAACTCAACTTT
>JAYMTB010000124.1:0-18321 GCA_036897585.1 Francoa sonchifolia | reverse complement strand
ACCATGAACATATTATAGTCTCATGGAAATTTTTGCAACATACCTGATTAAATGCTGCAACCAACTTCACTGACAAGATAGGTGTCAATTAGGACCCACTAGGTAGGATGCCCAGATCTCAACTGCTGGAGGTGGTGGTTGAACCCAGTGCCCTGGTATTCGGCTGAAACCAAGTCCACACTCAGAAAAATATTCAGCAAGAAAGTAATCAATACAAGTCCATAGTAATGTGAAGATGTGTCGCTTCCCTAAACCAGAGAAAGACAGAGATGCCTTCCACTGTCAGAGAAAGCTGGAGCTGGGTAAGATTTAAAATCACGACACCTGAACTAGCAGCTAAATTGGAGATACACACACACACACACATATATATATGGTTATGACACAAACTCGCAAATAAAAGATGCTTTTCCAAGCCTAAACTTGATCTAAAATGCAAGACATAGTCCACTTGTTTGGAAGTGAAATCGCCGACTTTTCATGCGAGAAAGCTAGGTGCATTCTGACAATTTTTCCTGCCACTATTTAATTATTTATTTTTTGTATATCACATGCAGATGCTTCTTTGATCAACGCATTTGATGTAGAACGTAGTGTCTACAAACGAATATGTGATAGAAAGATCAGAAATATAAGGAAAGATAGAAGGAACAGGGAGAGATGTAAAAGAATTAGACAGACTAGGTTGAGAAAAGAAAAAATTAGAGTTGAGAAAACAAAAGAATATAGGTGAGGAAAAGAGGGAGAAAATACGTTGTCATTTTCAATATCAATTCGTAATCAAAGTTTAATATGAAAATACATAATACGCCTATATTTAGGCTCAAACATAACTCAATAGTAAACCATAATCCAATTAACCTAAATATTGAAATTACAATTAAACCCTTAATATAATTAATATAACCCATTATTTATTCCCCATCAGCATTTTTCTTGTTCATTTGAAAAGAAGAGAATATAGTAGATATTAGACATACAGATGACCCAAAAAATTTGTCCAGGGGTTTCTTCAAAACTAGCTCTTTGAGAGCCTCTTTAAGGTGGGTTGACAGACAATGATGAAGGGATAACAAGGCGAAAAAAACAAGAAAAAAAAAACAACTGTCCTCAAAGAAATTTCAAATTCAACAATAAAGTTAAACTTATAAGTGCATTTTTTTATTACTCATAGAGGTGGTGCTAATGACCATGCCATTAGTCAGTGAAGACAGTGGCATGGTAATATATAACAATGTAAGCAAAAAGAAGTTTCTACTCTTTCTAGGATTTGCAATCTTGCCTACTGCCTTTGCTTAGCTTTACCAAATTATCTAAAAAAAATTACTTTTCTCAAAATTTCTCTTTCAAGATTGTGAAACAACATTCAGTAATGATTTTGTGTCATTTTACAAACTTTCAGATTTTTAACAAATGTTCCATGAAATTTCGATATTTTCGATGATATTTCGCAAAGTTTCTAAAAATCCAATAAATAGCTTGTTTCACAAAACCTAGAATGTTCAAGTTCAACCACTTAGAAGCTGAATTTCAAATAAAGTTTATAAAACCTGAAAAGATTAAGTTTCTTGCACTTATCTAGTAGTAATCAATCTATTTTATGATAGATCCTTAACATTCTGATGAATTGGTAGACATTATGCAAAGTGGTATTCATATCACTTACAATGCATATAGAGAGTCAACTATGTTCCATCATTTAAATTACTTATATTTCTTAAAGTATAATTGTAAGTTTCTACTTTTAATCTGTCAAAACACACCTTGAAACGAGATTTATTTCCTTGCTTTTAAGATTATCCCTCTCTCCAAAACGCAAGAATACTAGGGAAAAAAAATCTAACTCATTGAATGGAAATTATTGTTTTAATAATTTGAGCAACACATAGCAGTATATTAGTAAACAAACCTTCCTTGTGGTCTTATATAAGCATCCCATGTTCTTCTAACCTGCAGGAAAGCGTGAAATTACTCAGAATTAGTTAACCTTATTATTAATCAATAGCTAAAATTCCCTCTAAAAGTCAAGCACACATAAACCGTCTCTAAGAGATGATAATATATTAACATCAAAGAAATTCGTTGAGATAGGACTTGTGATCACCTCAATAAGTGTGCCCATATCATTACTGCTGCCATGATAATAGTGATAAAACTCAATCGGTAAACTTGCTAAATACTCATAAGCCCCACTATAACTTTTTCCTACATATCCTTGTTTCATGTATTCAGAGCGAGTAACTGTGGACTTTATTATGCTTTCAGTAGTAATTTCTTCTTGATTTTCATTCATTCCATCTTCTTTGCTGCTTAGGTCCTTCCAATCAAGTTGATGATGCTGGCTGCCTTTCCTAGATTCCTCAGCAGTACATGTGCCTGCTGCAGCCACTGCTTGGTGCTCCTCTTTCTCAACTGCAGCTCGAACCCTTTCGAGAAATTTGTCATCCTCCTCCGGGAGAAAATGCCCTGCATGATTGCGCAACCCGCCAGAATATTGAGTTCAAAGTTGGGTCCACTATGTTACAACAGTGTACTATATATTTCATGTCCTCGGATACCATAGTGCATCAATGCATGAAACTTAATATCATTAAACAACCCAAAAACTCTTAACATGTATCAAGTCAGATCCTATATATTCATGCTAGAAATGTTAAGTTTAGTGGCACAAACAAGAATAGTTGAATCATCATACTAATGCCGATTAAGGAGAAAACAAAATGACAGCCCACCTTGTTTCTTCATTTTTTGGATCCTGAGGGACCTCAATTCTTGCAACTTCTCCACCATTAATACCAGCTCAATCTGAAATTTGAAACCTTGTGTAAGATTAGTCTATAAATGTTTAAAAGGTATGTAAAATAACCTTTTCCAGCATCTTGGATCTATAAATGTAAGAACTGTAACATTAGACCTTAAAATATGAAACCTTGTGGAAAAATTCATAAATCCATTTTCGAAGCCATATGAAAATTTTATTAAGGCTCATAAAGTAGCAATAATTTGATGTAAAAAACATATTAGCAGTTCCAAATAACAACTTTACTTCCATAGACCACATTTACGAACCTCAGATTCTAGTTTCTTTCTTTCTTCTTTTGCTTTAAGGTCTGCAATTTCTTTCATCCTTTTTACCTGTAAATCCCAAGTGCCTCAATTAGTATATACAAAAGGTAAACTTGGCAACTTCATGAAAATTGCAATCACAACTGTTTAATCTACATGATGAAAATTAAAGTTTTTAAACTTGTCATCACATATTAGAATTCAAAGCAACATGTCAGATAATCTACTTTATCAAGCATATCATGAATCGTCACAAACAAAAAAAGAATAAGAAGAAAAAAGAAACATAAAACTAGTAATTCCAATGGTCCAGCAACAGTACAATAGGCAAGAGCGATGCAGTAATCACTTGGATAGCTCAAATCCTATATTTTCCTTAAATCTACACTCACCTTAACGTGATTGGATTCTGGGTCACAATCTTGGACCAAAATCGCAAGTCCAACAAGCGAAAAATGAAGCCCTAATGCATATTAAGTTGGGTATGAGTTGGTATATAATATAAAAAAAAGTTTGCAAGTTCCAGTACCTTGCTTTTTGCAATATCCTTTGCTATCTCTGTTGCCCTCCACACATCAGCTTCTTGATCAGCTTGGTCAAACAGTCTGTGGTCCTTTAAATCATCATCAAAAACAAAAATAGCAAAAACAGTAAACACTTCGGCAACATAGACAAAAGAATAAAAGGAGGTGGAAAGGGAGATTGTTAAGACAAGACAATCCAAATGAAAACACCTTTCGAAATTCTGCAGCACATTTACTCTTTCTTTTTCGCCAAAGTTTATTCCGCTTGGACTTCTGTACTATATTAGCTAACCGAACTGCTGCAAATTTTTCTTCCCATGGAACTGCTTCATCTGTTATAACTTTAAACTGCATAAGCAAACTTCTTAATTTTGGTATCATAGAGTTTGCAGCTGCTACAGAAAATATTTCTTGGGCTTCAGAATTAATCCTCTTATCCTCAAGATTTTTGGAGAACGCTAAAATCAAAGTTCCTGCAGACCAATTATCAGCAACTTCCATAGGGCGTTTAAATCCTTTGGTCATCATTAGCATCTCTAGCTCCTTTTGCCTATTAGATATGTAAGTTGATTATAAGTGCTATTGCAAACAGCAAAAATTAACATTACACATATCGATAAGTTCAATCTATTTAACAGCCTATTTTTGGTGCTCTTAATTTTGATGAGAAGCCAGAAAGTGCTAGTAAATCCCTTACATTGCTTTTGCAAGGTTAAAAGTATCTTGTAGATCTCTCAGCCGATCATGCACGTTGGTGGTCTCCCAATATACACTTGATTGTGGGGGCATCGTTGGTAGCATTGGAAACCAAGGAGGAGGTGCCACAGGTTGGAATGAAATTGGATTCATGGCTAACTAGGGATAAGATAATAACTGAAAAAAAAAAAAAAAATGAACAAAAATTTCAATCACAACATTCAAACAGCAGCTCAATTTTTCCCAAATCACAAACCCAAAATCCTAAAGCGATTCCTACAACCACATACGCGAGACTTCATCTGAAACCTAATTAATCCAGATTTCAACAAAACAAAACTTCACCAATCTCTCCCAGTTTCTTGAATTTCTGTAATTAATTTTCAATCACAAAAACAAAAAAAACATCACTCAACCTTTGCTTGTCGGAGAAGAAGCAACTAGTTACGGCGCCGCCACCATCGCCAGCGTCATTCTCTTGGTACCCTGATTCCTCCCATGAAGAGGAGTGCCATAAAAATGATCTGTTCCTTGGATCCATTGGATGGTTAAATTGGTAGGGCATGCATTCAATTCCTTCCTAGTATCTCCTTATTTGGGCTTGGTGTTGTTGAAGTAAGTCCTCCCTGGGCCACTGTCAAATGAGACCCAATATCATGACTAGTCCATTACTGGCCATGGCAGCAATTAACTTTCCTCACCAATCAATCGTCTATACATATTTTCATTGAGGCATATGTTTGGTTACTCTTATGTTTTTAACAGTTTTTTCTTACAGCTACTTTTCATTCACTTATATACGATAATAATCCAAATAATGTGCTAACTAAGATTTCGATTCTCGTTGGAAAAAAGTACATCCTTTGTATGACATCGAACAAAGACAGTATATATTAAGATTGATGAATACTTATTGCGACTATTTGACAGGTTTTGAAGCAATTTCATATACTCAACATTAATAGATATTAGACAACATTACGAGCAGAAAAGAGTATTCTATTGATCCTTATTAGACTGAAGGTCTGCTTGATTTGCAGCTCTTTAATCCAGAATCTCGAAGTTAAGGCTTAAGTTAGCCCAACCAAACCAAATAAGGCCAATACAATTCAGTAAAATGTGTTGAGATATCAGTTTCTACCAACATTGAGCTTACACAAACTGATGCTCAGATAGATAATCAAGTCATTGAATGAGTTTTGGTCATCTCGATCTCATGGAGGAGTCAAAGAATACTTGGAATCTGAGAAACATGTTCAACATGAAAAATCAAGTCACAAGTATAACACATCCCAAATGTTTCTTCACGACTGACTGAGGCAGCTGTGACAATGTCATGCCACCCAATCTTCATCACTCCCTTGCGTATCCTGGACATGAAAAATCACCAAAATCACTAAGTACACTAGATATGCTCAACGTTTACTACAAATATCCAAGCCTCTAACAGATGTGATCGTCACTAGCTATGTTACTGAAAAAATGAAGGTACTAATAAACCTTATGTTTGTCTCGTAACTAGAGAAAAAAACTGCAACTGAATAAAAGAAAATTGACATACTTTTGATGCACTCGAGAATTCATCAATATCATCTTCAACCTACAATGTGTATTAACCGAGTTAATCGCTCACTCAACAATGTACTCAATCAGTAAACTAAAAATATTGCTTTACACCTACGTGATTCAGGTCAAATCCTTGTATGTTACCCAAAATAAAATTTCAAACCAACATTAGTGTTTGAAGTCAGATTAATTTCACTGGAACAAAACAATCAACATGTCCATAATAGTTGGCCCAATAATTTTAAACTGGAGCACAAAAATTAGTATGAATTTTATAACTACTAAATCAGCTCTATTAATTGATTTGTCCAAACTATGAAACATCTCAGCCTTTAGATTGAATATATGTAGAATTTAGGAATCTTAAAAAGCCAGCATGTAATTTTTAATCCCAAGCATTCCAACTATTACTCCAATAGTGAAAATAGAAAGTTATTTTCCTCGTACCTATAGGTGTTATAGGAATTGAAAGGATTTACTTTATGAATTTAGATCTAGGGTGATTCATGACTATCCATGTCATACAATTATGAAGGCCTTACCAAGCAAAAATTGGTCTAAAAGCTCAATCTTGCAGAGTGAGGAGATATCTAGATATATTACACAAAATGAGTTGAATGAGTTTTTATTAGTCTGGATCAGATTCTGAGTCTAAGGTCCTACTCTTTGCTTAGAAATAGCACTTCAAGAAATACTATGATTAGTATTACTATTATTCATTCCAACCAAACAAAACACCACAATGCTAAAAGCACAAGTCACAATACCTCAGATTCATTCTTTTCAGCACATTCTCCACCTGTCGAGATATTAACACCCATATGTTAGTCTAAAGTGCCCCTAGTTATAAATACAGCACTTCAATCATTTTGAAAGTACCATCTTTCACTAAAATGCAATTGGATATAATTATACAGTTTGTACTTTGTTCTATTAAAAAATAATTGATTTATGCTCCAGTTTGATCTTGGAAACTTTTGGAGAGGAGAAAAAAAAAAGAATAATATAATAAATACTTAAACAAAAGGAAAACTAATTTCTGAAGTTCCATTTTTTCTATTGCCTTCAAATTTTACACGATATAAAAAGACTTGTATGCTAGATGTCAACATGGTCAACAGTTTTGCTTAAAACACAGATTCAAATCAAGCCATCAGTACAGCTATTTTTGTTGTGAAATCCCATAATATTTACGAGGATGAATTTTCTAAATTTTTTCATATCAGTTTTATCATTCATAAAGAAGCTTCATAGCCTAAATATTATCAGGCTCGTGATGTCCTTGCTATTTCCAATTAAAAATTGAAAATTACTTGTATCCACTGAAACTAATTACTCAGTTTGTTCTTCTCAGACTGACTATCTCCAAGCAGTATTTATCAATGCATACCGCTGCCTTCATGAGTGTATAATATAATTCTATATCAAAATGGCATCTTCTGAGCCATATCAGGAGAGAAGGATAGACTGACCAGATTTCTCTTCATTACTCGCTTTTGCCTTTTTTCTTGGTCCTTCATCCTGTAAACAAAGAAATATTTCAGCTGCAAAGCAAAACCACATCTATCCGACCTTAATCAGGTATTGCAATGAAGGGGAAAACAATGAAGCATATTACAGATTGGGAACAACGTAAACTCATTCTCACCTTAAAAATCTTCCTTTTACAATCGGCACGCGACGTCTTGTCAGAAACTAGAAAGCAGCAAAAGTGCTTGTTCATCTTATATATCATGATTTCAATATTCTTATAATAAAACAAACCAACTTGGAAACATACCAACCTTTGGAAGATGGAGGGGATTTCTTGGACTTTCCTCGCGAATTCTGGAATAGAAAAGTGTCATATGATTCAGTTTCTCTAGACAACTTTATATTAATTATATAGTGAAAATGTGCTGGAAAGGTGTAATAATGCATTTAGTAAGAAACTTTTAAAAGAATGAGGTTACAAATCTATTTAAGGCTAAACATAATCTACAACATCAGAAGAAGGAATGAGAGAAGATAAGAAGTAGGAAATGTTGCTCAGTTCATCCAAGTCCAGTATTTCCCTAAACTGATCCCGATTAGAGTACTTGAAACCTTTATTATCCTACATCATTTCCACAGCGACTAACCAAAATATAATTTACCATATATAGATATCTATTAACAGATCATGGCTAAAAATAGGTATGCCAACTACAAAGAAAAATAGAAAATGCAGTTCAACAATATGCATCTTTCCAAACATGTGATAAGCACGCTATCTTGATGTGTTTACTGCAATTAAAATGCAGAAGTTAGTGTCTCAAATATATTTGTTAGAATCTAACCTTCTCCACTTTTTTAAACATTGTTGATATTGTCGCTTGTACAAGTGGGCCATGATTAGTGAATGATTCTTTCTTAGATTTTGTCACTTTGTCAGCAGACTGAGATAGCTTTTTAGACTTGGTCACTGAAATTGAAGAAGCTGGAATTTTCTCAGAAATATGATTCCTTTCCGCAGCATCCTCATCGTCACTAACTAATATAGAATGAGAATAATTTGTTGGTATCTAACAGTTAGGGGATGAACTAATAGTTTGTGAAAGCGCGATGAAAATGTAAAACATAAAAAAATTAAGTTTAGCAAAATTGAAGAAAATTAGATGCATAGATGGGTAGAGTATAAAATGCAATTATGAATGATCATAGGTAGTAAAAACATACTGAGGATATTTTCAATAGTATGTCTTCTTGATGAAGAATCAGGTGCCATCTCAACCTTCTTCTCTTCTCTTGCAAATATATCATCACTTCCAGTGGAATCATCGCCAGAGGAAGCTTCTGCAAAACTAAATCAAAACATAAAGTTGAGTTCCTTTATCAAAAACTCCATGAAAAAGCTAACTCTAATCAGCAGAGTATTAACAGTTGGATGAGTATAAGCTTGATATGGAGAATGACAAGAAAATAGAAGAATAAAAGATCTAATGCAATATAAATACTGAAAGCCAGAACGATTTTCCTGGCGTCTTGACTTTCTGTAAGGGGCCAAAAGCCTCTTTGTGATAAAAAAAATTGATTCTGAAATTCTGAGGATATGTCATCATCTATGTAATGTCTATGAAGATCTCAAACAATTTCACAAATGTGAATTGGGTTTCTGGTTGGGGAGGAGGGATAAAACATATGACAGAAAGGCAAACCATATTCACAAGGCATCCATTATTTGCAGAGTCCATAATGTGAAGAGACTATCTGAGCAATTCAAATCTGTGACCACTACACCACAATGAAGCTACCTTCACACTGAAGCAAGGCTCAACCCTATGAAACATACAGTCAATAAGTATAGAAATCGCGGATATGTCAGCAACATACAATGCTACAATATCTAGGCCAAAGATATCAAAACACGCATCCACATCTCTTATATGCAGCATAAGTAGTGGGTTTCAATCATGCATTCATTAAAATGTTCACCACATATATGTTACACTTTCATAGGTCCCAAATGTTATCAAATGTACAAGCTCACAGAGAATGACGCTCTCTTCTTGTGAATGTTGCAAAGGGGACAAATCATTTGTACATATTTTCCCAAATTAAAACTTCCAGACGCAAATATAATACTCGTGTACAGACCGAGTAATACAAATGGCTTGGCACATTGACCAAAGAAAAAATAAGGGGACAAAAAGGAGCAACAGTTCCAGAAACAACTATGCTATGATATATGATATCAAATTATGCAAACTTAAGCATAAGCTGTCAAGTGGTGCCTTTATTTGAAGAAAACTCAAATACAATTAGTAATATATCATTAAGAAACCTTGGAATATGAAAGAAAGCTGTACTTGAATATTTTGCTAGAAGTTCTTTGCGACTGTCGAACTGGCGTAACTTGTTCTGAATCTTTCAAGATTTTTCGGCCATCAGAGAAATGATCATCGTGCTCAAATTTGGGTGATTGATCTACATATTCTTTTCCAGTTTTGCAAGCACCTGACTTAGTTAGGGATGTTGCACCTGCACCTCCTTTGAAGTTATAGTCAATGTGTTGTCCCTGAAATAAACAGACATTTCAAGTAAATGGATAAATAAACACACATTTAAAGAAAATGGATCAGGATTCATGAGAGGTCGATATTTCCAAAATAACACAAAACAATGATAAACATCCAAAATCTGACTACTTGACCGAAAAATACTAAGAAAAAGGAAACCAACCTCATAGAATTCCTTGGGAAAATCTAGTCGGGCTTCTTCCGGGTTTTCTTCTTTTCTCCCAATCCACCATGCATCAGAGAATACAATCTGAGAATGAAAATTATGAGGAAGGGAGGAAAGTAATATACAGTTATCAAAGGGAGAGTAGAAGACTTAACCATATTATCAAAATAATCCTCGCACATGACATTCTTGCCACCTTTGGAGAAGAGCAAGGTCAAGTACCTGCTCTTGGGATATACAATGGTCCCAAACAACTTCATTTCACCCTAGAAGAATTTCGTTTTACCATATTAGAGAAACCCTAATAATAAAGCTGATTAGGGAAATGGAGAATACCTGAGGGAAGTGGAGGTAGAGAATGGGATTTCTGGTACCCAAACCCTGGAGGTCGCCAATCTTACCGCCATTGACTGGGGCAAGAAGTCCGGGGAAAGAGAAGAGAAAGCGATTCTTTCATTGGGATTTCTTGAGAATGTCTTTGCCATGGTGCTTCTCAAGAGTCTTGGAAGGGCAGAGCGTAGAAGAGGGGTTAGCAGGACAATCGGAGGAGAGAAGGTTGTTAGCAAAGGCAAGAGATTTGAGCCTCTTACGCTCACTCACTGCTGAATTATCTGCTTTCTTGGAGGAACCACTTCGCCCTCCCGTCATCTCTTATGACCACTATGCTTTCTTTCTTTGAATGCCCAATTATTGATTATATGTTATGGAGAATGACCCATAGCAGCCATGTAAATGTAAATTTATGGGGAATGAAAGAAACCCTTTTCTTTTATGATGATGAATAGGGAAACTCTATCATCCCCATTCCCAATTCTCTTTAACATTTACTATGATCCCCAATTCCCATTACTATATATTTTCTATGATGAAATACGGAAACTTCATATTCTGCTCTTCTTCAATTATGGAATTAACCATGACACTCCAACAGTTTAAGGAAGAGATCCGTCGCCGTCTGTTCATGGTGTCACTGCTGGAAGTTCATCTCCAAGCATCTGTCACTCTGCAGATACATTGTCTTCTTCTGGTGTTCTAATAATCAATGTCTAGAGTTTCAACATCAACCTAAGAGATTGAAAGGTATGTTGTTTATATCCCTTATTTTTATACATTTGGGCTAAGAAAAGATTGTATTTTTTAGATCACAATTTTATTTGAGTTCATTGATGATGAAGAAGATATCTTAGGTTCATTGAGAAAAGAGTAAGCCATGGTTTTGATTGATAAAAAAGAAGTTTTATTTCCTTTACTTTCAGGCCATCTCTCCAAATTAACAGTGAAGATTGTGTAAGGCTATGCAAAACACGAGCATACACGAGACAGAAGGACAGTACAGTGAGTAGTACAACATCAAAATTATACTCAGAATAATTGAGTAATTACATTGTGTATGCATTTCAGAGTGTAGGGGGGAACAATACTTTGGGGATGAAATTGCAGATATGCAGCACAAGACTAGGAAACAAAACAATCACAACAAGGTTGCTCGTCCACCTTGGAAGGTGAGATGTTCACAAAGTGCAATTAAATTCTGTGAGAGGCAGAGGAAGGATATGGAGTGTCTTGCGAAAAAACTGACAACAAAGATAGCATGCATGAAGGGCATTCTGGAACTCTTTGGATGTAGAAGCATGTGCTGATAATCATAAGTCCCTTAAACAATACAACAATACACATATGAGGTATATTTATAGTCTATTCATGCAATCTAAGGAAAGTCATATTCAGAGATGGCATGCCTTTTGCTTTGGCAGGTGAGAATGGCTATTGCATGTGCAACTAAAACTACAACCAGAAGATGGCTTTCCTTGATGACCAGGGACTGCAACCGATTTTGTAAAATCATGGTTTGTTTCTTCCCTCTGAGTAGCACATTTGAAATGCATACTTTCTGATATTTGGATTGATCACTTGCAGAATATGACTGGTAAAGGTTCAGACGCTTGTGAAAATGAAGTTGGTGCTGAGCTATGCCAAATTAATTCAGGATGACAGTGGAACACCCCAATTGATGTCTTAATTCCTACTACATTTTTGGATATTCAATCTCTATATTGCTAATGTTTCTTTTGTTATGTTAGTATGCAATGTAATTATTAAGGGAAATTAAATCAAGTAATATCTAAACCCCTAAATGTGCAAAAGCATATTTACAATGTCATATTCTTTGTTCAAAATTTAATGTGATACACAAAAGTGACAACATTATTACAATGGATTCATCCATGCCTACAAATTCTAAGACAAGCTTGTACCTGTAAGTTTCTGTTGAAGTTTAGCAATACGAGCCTGTATAAAACGAGAGCATCAATTATAATAATATTAATAATTAGGAACTCTAATAGCAAAACAAAGAAAGGCAGATCAAATTACTCTACTTGGAAGGCGATGAGAGAGAGAGAGATAAGTAAAACTAAAGGAACTAACAACCGGCATCTTACCAACTTGGCCTAGCTATGCAACGTAAGAAAATAACAACTTTCTTCTCAAATAAGATTGCAAACTATCTTAACTTCTTTGATAAACATGTCAAAAAAGATATCGACCCGTCATTATAAACCCCACATCAGTTTGAATAAAAATAATTCAGTACAAGACCCAAGTATATGATATCTAAGAATATTCACCTTTATTATTCATGCACTTGAAATTCAAACATACATATTCACTTATTAAACAAATTGCAAGTATAAAACAAGATATAAGGTATCCCTTTTTCAATCTTTCCTTCCATTTTTAAATTTTGGTCTTGGAAAATGTCTTCTTTTACTTAAAAAATTATTGGGCTTGTTTTTCAGAGGAAGGTCTGATTTTAAAAGGAAGGGAGCTCGGATGTATTCATTGAAAAACGGGTTCTCTGGTTTATTTTAACAATGTGGCCTTTGAAGGCTTGCTAAAGGAAGGACTCCTTTAATATCGATCAGATGTTGAACTCATCAAGTCGATCCCCAAACAATAACAAAATGCATTTTATAGGCTCAAACCTAGAATCCTAATTAAAAGAATAAAAGATTACAATTAAGTCCTTAATAATATAGATATGCTTAAATGACAAATAAACCCCAACTAAAATAATTAGTCTCTAAGAACATGAATTGAACATTAAAATAATCCATAAGATTGGTTCCTTGATTTTTGCTTTTTATTTGTTTTCTTAATTGGTACTTGACTATAACTCTCAAACTCATTCCCTAAACTAAACTCCATTTCTTCTCTTTATTTCCATAATTATGCTCTGCTTTTCAATTGCTATTCTATTTATTCTTCTTCGACTAAAATTTTACTTTAAGCACAACAAAACAACATGCTGATAATTTAGAATTTTATAAGGGAAATCAAACCTAACATGAGCTTCAAAGGACCTTAGAGATTTGATAGTACCTTGAATGATTTGGAACGACGAATGGAAGGATCTATCTCCAAAGCTGTTGAATATGACATCTCAGCTGCATCAAATTGGTCCATAGCGAGAAAAGCATCACCTTGACAAATATAAGCCTGCAAATATAGTGGTAATAGAAGTAGGTAATTACAGATATAACATTTTTCAGAAACCATGACAACCATATTACTAAGTAATGATATGCATAGTATTTTAGTACATGCAGTAATTTATTCGGAATCCTTAGAGCATCCATTGTCCATAATTTGAAAAAAGACATCACACACACCTCAGAGTACTGAGGAGCTAATATCAAAGCTTCTTTAGCATCTTCCAGAGCCCCAACATAGTTTCCCACTGACAACCTTGCAATGGACCTGAACTCAAAAGATAAAGAATTCATTATGATGGTTTTTCAAACAGTACAGAGGGGGAAAATGCCATGAAAACAAACCTGTATTTATATAAAATATGGATACCACCAAATGGTTTTAGAGCTATAGCCTGCACATATAAGAAGATTATGAAGTCGTAGTCCAAGTTAGTTACAATTGAATTGAGACTAAACCAAGTAGAGACGTACCTGTGAGAGCAAGAGCTCAGCCTCTGAGAAATTGGCATCATCAATTGCAGTCTCCGCTCTCTTTCGCAAAGCAAGCGCATCAAGGCTCTTCCTAGCTTCTCTAAAGTCAGTGGTGCCTTCTGCTCCTCCCCCAAATAGAGTGAGCAGGAGCTGGGCTGCTCGAGAGGCGGTACCACAGTGTCCGACAATGAGAGTGTCGGGGAGGAGAACGAGGTTGGGGACGGAGACACAGCGGCCGAGACAACCGCAGGAGTTGACGGAGACATCGGGGGGAGTGAGAGCAGAGAGAGTATCTAGGGTTTGGAGGGAGCCCTGACGACGGCAAGTTCTGTTGGTGCAAACTCTGATTTCTTTGCGAAGGTTGGAAGTGGTACGACGTCGTTTTGAGAGAAGCAGAGAAGAATAGTTGGAAACAAAGGCAGCAGCATGAGACATGATTGCAGTCTGACTCAAATGGAATGGGGAGGAGACATATGACATATATTCATTCATAATATTGTTTATTATGGAATTCCCGTTAGGCCAATCAATATTGTTGGTATAAGGTTTTTAAGCGGTTACAAAAAATTACTACCACGAGAATCAGATGAAACGTTGCAACAGAACGTGACAAAAAAATCATCGTGGCAGTCCATGAGAATCATACGAGGCCTTGCAAAAGGGCACCCTATTCAAATAGAAAGAATGCGAAATGGTATTTGAAAAAGGAAACACATCCGAGATAACAGGGCGACGCTCCAATGGAAAGAGGAGCGCCCTGCTGCCCTAATATCCATTATTATTCTAGGACTCGATTCAATCACTTTGGGAAACGAGCAACTTCAGATTGAAGAGCTACAAAAGGGGACCCCAAATGGAAAGACTGCTAGAAATGGGAAAAAGGCATGTGTGTATCTTTACTTAATTATTTGAAAATGCTTTGTTGTGGTTTTGTGATTCGGTTAATTATCAATTACACTTTAAAGCTCATGAATGGAGAAGTAGTTGGCTATACTAGTGAAGGGATTCCGCTGACTTTACGCCTAGGTATCTATCTTGTTATTACATGTATTTTGGGTTTGCACTATCTATTTTCGAGACAATTGGAGTAATTTGGTTGTTAATAGGATCAAGGAGAGTTATACAAGGCATGAATGTTGGCGTCGAAGGTATTTAATATGATGCAGTTTTGGTAGCAAAGGGAATGGAGGGGCCATACCACCAGACACATGGCTAGTGTGCAAAGTTGAATTGATGGGACCTTGATTCATCGAGGCACAAGCTATTTTAATAGATGGGAATTATGCTTCTTTTTTAGTTCTGGATTTATGAGTCTGGTCTACATTTTGAATAAAATAAAAAAGGGAAAAAGTAAACGTTATTTTGTATGTATTAATAGTAAAAGGGAAATGTTACCCTTCCTTATCTAAAAAGCAGCAGAGGGCAGCTGCCCCATTAACCACAGGATCCAAATAAGGAGAAGAGAAGGAGAAAAGATGTCGGTGCATCTTAACAGCCGTCTGTCAGCTGCACTCCTTTCTTCTACATACCATCTTAACAACAGCAGCAACAACAAGAAGCAGCTGAGATCAATCAGAGTTGGCCGGCAGCCGCGTTTCTTCCCAGTCATTTCAGCTACTTCAGGGGTTCCACTTCCGCCATTGGACTTAACAGAAGATAATGTTAAACAAGTCATATCTGATGCTCGTACTGAGTTTGCCCAGATATTTGATACTTCACTAGGCATGACTGGACAAGTCCAACTTGCTGAATTGGATGGACCCTTTGTGAAGATCAGTCTCAAAGGTCGGTTTTGGCACCAAAGATCTCTAGTTGTTGCCAGAGTGGGAAACTATTTGAAGCAGAGAATCCCTGAGATCCTTGACGTAGATATTGAAGATGAGAAACAATTGGATGATAGTCCCCAAAACTTCTGATTTTTCCCATAATTGTAATTTGTGTGTTTTCTCATAATAAATTCCCAGTAACTTCAGACTCACTCTGCATTAGGCCTTCTACTGTTGTTGGTTAAGCCATTGGAAAACTTATTATCCATTGTAGTGAACCACCCCAAAGTTCCAATCCCAAGATCTTATTATAATGGATAATTTCTTGAAAACTAGTTGCTCCAAACAGTTGTATGATTAAAAGATAACTTGTATATGATTTTATCAAGAAAATTGAACATCAGGTGACATACTTGAGACTTGATGCCACTGAGATAGTGTTGGTAAACAAATTTTATGGGCCGTTCGGGTTCGTTGTACTTGCTCGGCTCGACCCCACGCGACCTGGTTCGGCCCAACCCAGTGAGATTTGGTCCCAAGGTCTTAATGTCACAATATACGTCCCCAATAACATAGTCTTAAGAATACGTCTTCGGAATTATTATTTTTCAATTATTCCCGAATCCGATTATACACATGAATAAGAGAATTTAAGTTAATATCCTAAAAAATATAAAGCTATTTATAGTCTAATACAATAACAACAGACAACAAAAATTAAATTAAGATAGTTAAAAATGATTATAAGATTGCGATCTTTAATAAACCACGTACATTCGGGAGGTGACGAATACATTAAAGTAAAGGGGAAAAGTAATGCATATATAACAATAATAATAATAATAATATTTATTATGACTATATTAGTATTTTAGTTGTGGCTAATGCATTTGAGGATGATTAGGTGAGGTTTTAAATTTGGATAAAATAAAATAACACTAATGAATAAAATATATGTGGGCAAAGGGGATTAACCTCAATCAACAACTTATGCCACTTGCTTCACCAAGAGAAGAGCCTAATGAATAAAATATATGTGGGCATATATGTGGGCAAAAGGGGATTAACCTCAATAAACAACGATAGATATAAATTCTATTTTTTGCTTAAGTGTTATATCTGTCATCTATTCTATCAGTTTGAGTCATTAAATCTCACGTAAATTTGTTAATAACGATGAATTTTAACTATTACAAATAGAATCCAACTAATACAAATAAAAATCCATCACGTAGATTTGGTGTAAGGTTTAACCATTTTAATTAACAAAAGTGACAATAAATACGATATTAAACAAAAGTAGTTAGGATATAACATTGTACCAAACATTATAATAAGCCAATAAATAATCTTAATTGGTCACGTGTTTATGGAAATTCACATAAAAAAAAGTTAAGGTAGGTCTTGGTGGTGCATATCCTTCCACCTTCCTCCAAAGCCTGCTTCCCCACGTGCTTCCCTTCCCTTCTTTCCATTTTTATATAAAATCTGTCACTCTTCCTTTACTCTTCATTTTCAATGGCTTTAGTCCGTGGCCGCCGCCAGCTTAATCTCCGCCTACCTTTGCCGGAAATCTCAGAGCGGCGCCCTCGTTTCCCATTCCCTCTTCCCCCTCCGGCTAACACAGCCACCACCACTACTTCTGACATCTCCCTCAACGACCTCGACAGACTTGAAGTTATTGGCCACGGTAACGGTGGCACCGTTTACAAAGTCCAGCATAAACGCAATTCAGCTGTTTACGCCCTCAAAGTAGTCCAGGGAGACTGCGACACCAGCGTGAGGCGTCAAGTTTTGAGAGAGATGGAAATTCTGAGACGGACGGACTCCCCGTACGTGGTCCAGTGCCATGGGATAGTGGAGAAACCTTGCGGTGACATAGCGATACTGATGGAATACATGGATGCAGGGACACTCCAGACGCTCCTCAAAACCAACGGAACCTTGTCTGAAACGACGCTGGCACACGTTACACGTCAGGTTCTCCATGGCCTTAATTACCTCCACTCGCACAAAATTATTCACAGGGACATCAAGCCCTCTAATCTGTTGGTGAACAAAGAGATGGAAGTGAAAATTGCAGACTTTGGAGTGAGCAAGATCATGTGTAGGAATCTTGAATCTTGCAATTCGTATGTAGGAACGTGCGCGTATATGAGTCCGGAGAGGTTCGATCCGGATGCGTACGGAGGGAACTACAATGGGTACGCAGGAGACGTATGGAGTTTGGGGCTGACGTTGGTGGAGTTGTGTGTAGGACACTATCCGTTGATGGGAGAAGGGCAGAGAATGGATTGGGCAGCTCTCATGTGTGCAATATGCTTCGGGGAAGCACCAAGGTTGCCAGAGGGGTGTGGTTCATCCGAGGAATTGAGAAGCTTTCTGGAGTGTTGCTTACAAAAGGATTCAACCAAAAGATGGTGTGTTTCCCAGTTGTTGTCTCACCCCTTTGTTTCTAAACATGATCAATGAAATTGTTTTTTTGTACATTAGTTAATTCTTGTTTTACTGAATCACCATATAAATATCAAAATT